>VXBC01002721.1:49508-149123 GCA_013399945.1 Ploceus nigricollis | reverse complement strand
TGGACAAACAACTCTCACTTAGCCACCTCCATTTTATGGTCTTCAGAACAGACTCAGTCCACTTTACCTCAGGTGAAGGCGAGTAACAGGATCTTTGTCACAAGGTCAATTTTCACCATTCCTTGTTCTCCATCTTATTTGCCGAGTGGTTTCTGAGGCTACAATCATTTGTCTGTAACACTGCCTTTAAATGATTCTCTTAAGTGCACTTGTAATATGTTGTGCTCCAAAATGTTCTATCTACACTTCTGCTTCTCCATATTCACTGATATGGACCTTCACCATCTCTTTCATGGTCCAAAGAGATTACCTGTCTTTAACAACTATTTGTTCNNNNTTTGTTCTAAAGAGTTCTGTATATATGACACATTTCTTTTTCTCTGCTTAGTATCTTTTTCCAGATTTACTGTATCTTTTAGCTGAATTGAGTGGGCTAGATCTCATACCATGCTGAAGATGAGGGCAAATCCTGGATTTGTGAAATCACATGACACCTTTTTTCTGTTTTGGTATGGTTTACTTTCCTAAGAGTTCTTACCTTCCCATTTTCTGGGTATATTTTTACTGCTACTCAGCCCTGATCTGGGATTTCCGTATATTTAACCACCCTAGTCATAAAAACTTTATCCTTGAGTCTTATTCAGCTCAGAGCATCATCATATTTCCAAAGCTAGCATCCACCTATACACCACATATATATCTAGATTGAATGTCATTTGCCCTTTTTTTTTTACCTGGTCATTCAGAAAGGTAAGGACATTGTTCAGTATTTCAGTCAACTCTCAGCGTTGAATAACAGTAGTGTCAGCAAACTATGTCACCTAGTTGTTCCAGCCTCTTACCAGAGGCTGCAAATTATTTGCAAATGTGGGATATCACAGCCTGTGGGTTTATTTTGGCAATTTTCCTTCCCTGTGAGAAATGAACATTTATTCCTACTTTGTTTTCTATCTTTTAGGAAGTTATTTATCCAATTACTTTATCCTTTCCCATCTTCATACTGTTAGCAGTCTTCAAAGAGAAGTTTTTTTAACTGCCTTTTGCAAATGTTAGTAGACTATGACACTCAGACTTGTCCATGGTAAGTTTCTGTTTTCCCTTATCACACATGTATCACAGCAGGTAAGTGATCTGTAATATGTTTTCTTGGTTAGCTACAACCATTCCTAGTCAAATGTTTTACACACAAGTTCAAGTGCTGTTTATTCAGAAAAAATCCTCCCTGGCAAAAGCTTGAATAGTATCTTTTCTATAAGCCAGATGTTAATTGTAAGTTCTTTCTGAATTCTAGGCTTAATGTTGAGCTTTCTTGGTGATATCTAGTCTCACCAGGCAGGATGTCACATTAGACAATCCCATTAGCCCTTCCTATAATGATCACAGGAGTCCTAAAAGCTACTGGCAAAGCTCAAGTGTCATACAAAATAAATGAAAATCACTCTTCATGACTCTGTGATGTTAGTAAAAAAGAAAACTTTTGTGAGATTCCACTCTAAGACAACTTGAAAGGAGTAATCCATGCACACAAGGGAGAACAAGGACTAAAAACATGCTTGAACTGGCACCAAAATCCTAAAGAAGAACCATTACTCCCCTGCACCCTGCCTCCTGCTGGCTGACTTTTGACAGAAGAGGTCAGAGCATAATGCAAGATTGACCAAAAAATGTAATGGAAAACAGTAGCAACAAGAGGCATTATGCACAAGTGCTTGTAAGGTCTGAGAAGGAACCTAATCAAAATCTCTATGTAACACACAGAGGGTCATTTGGCACCTGAACTGACCAGCAATGTGCTAAAAGTTGGATGCAGAATAAGAAGTCTAAAAATTGTGTTTAACTAAGATTCACAAATATTTTTTCCTTCTGTGAATGGAAGAGAGCACAATGAAAATAATGAGTCTGAAAAGAACAGAAGGGGGAGAAAAAAACATGCAAATTAATTGTTGGGAATAAAAAACCTGAGCGTAGAAATATGAGTCTAATACGTGCCTTGCGATTAGCTAATTGCCGCAAGAATCACACAATCACAGAATGGTTTGGATTGGAAGGGAACTTTGAAGATTGATGAGTTCCAACCCCCTGCCATGGGAAGGGACACCTTCCACTAGACCAGGTTGTTCAGAGCCCCTTTCAGCCCAGCCTTGAACACTTCAGAGACAGGCCATGTTAGAAGCTCTGATCATTATCATTAATTTGAACCAAAACTTTACATATATTCTTTCTTGTATTGTAAAACAAAGAGAAAATTTCGCATGGTTCTATGATTATACAAAATTTGACATTGAAAAATCAGGTAGGTAGACTGACATATCTCTCTGCTGCACGGTTTTTTCTTCTATGTTTCTAGTTGCAGACATGCTCAGACACACTGTAGAATTTCAAAATGTAACACTGGAGAGCACTTCCACTCTAATTTGCAGTCTAAACTTATCTTTGTTTATTTGTTCATATTCCAGGAAGTCTGATACATCCATAAAACTTCCAGTGCTTGTATATTCTTGCAAGTCAGAGAGATAATGGGAAAATGCTTCTATGTTGAATATTTCCACCTTATTCCCAAAAATGCTATGCCAAATCCATGTTTTCAATTGACACCAATGAATGAAATAGATCCTTTGTGAATATGAATCAATGTAGTTTCAATTATTTCATTTTACTTGAGTAATTCATGACAGTTGGGAATCTGGCTCAAGACTTTATTGGCTCTAAAAAACAAGCGAAAATTAAATACCAAAATAAATCAAGCAAATATAGATACATTCAGTCAATATTTAGTACATTATAACTCGTACTCTTTCACCAGCAGGTCTCTGCACCACCCAGCTCAATGTCTTTTTTGATGTTATATTACAGTCAATTAGGGAATGCAAATGTGCAGTACCCAGAGAGAGTTAAAGTTCTGGTGACTGAGGGAACAGAAAGGAAAAGAGGGAATTTTCTGTCCTATAAATGTTGCTTCTGTGAGTGATTGACTTGAATTTCCTAATCCGCTCTAACTCACATACAGAGAAGTCAGTCAAACACTAACTTTTTATAAAATTCCTTATGACATCACTCTTCATGGCCATGAAATGAACATTGAGGAATGTTTGCTTTGTTTGTGCTTGTTATTACACAGTCCTCAGTAGAGAGTGGGATAGAGTCCCAGTTACTCAGGTGCTGTGCTTTGCAGCCCAAGGTAAGATTAAAGTCCAGCTAAGCCAGGCATTGAACAAAACACAAAGAGAGACTTTAAAGACTGAAAAGAAAAACACACAAGAAAAGAAAGAACAGTGCCCATCTCTGCAAACTCCATGAGCACTCAGAGTTTGCAAGCCAAGCTCAAAGCCCTCTTTGAGGGCTCTGAACTGTGATTTGGCTAATGTGACCAGGAAAGGCTCTGGTAGAGCTAAGAGCAGCACTCCAAGTCAAAAGCCTTCTCTCTAGCTAGACTTTAAAGAGAAGTAGAGTGGGGGGGTATAGACATTAAGATAGCAGCTGGAGACTCCAGTTTTTCATTTTATGGGTATGGATTTAAGAGGACGACTGAGGGCTGCAATTCCCTATGCATACACAGTCCTGCAGCTAGTAAAGAATACAGTTATACAAACCCCGTGCTTGACACATTTTGGCCATGTGACAGCTCTTGTTCTCCATTTACACTGGGGCCATGTAAGGATTTTTTTATGCTCTTCTCAAAACATCTATTTTGCAATTCTGATCTTTCCAAATGCAGCATATGGCATCTTTCCAGGAGCTCAGGGCCCTATCAGATATTTATTTTAGGGATTTCACTAGAAAAACACAGATGTGGGAGAGTCATCCAGGCAAAACATTTATTTTTTTTCCAAGAAGATGCTTCCCCTGTAAACCAATCAAAGCTCTTAAAGTTTGAAAGTATGTTGTAGTCAGGTGTCATCACCAACAGGTTCATCTTTTGATTAATAGTCTCCAAACCCCTCTGTGCGTAAGACGAAAACTTACTCAAGAAGAGACACAAGCCCCACAATTAATCATAACATTTATTCAAGACAATTCAGACAGAGAATTTTGTTATAGAGAGTAAAAATAACAAACTTGTCCAATCTATCAAATTTCTGGAATTTACTCCACATTAACAGGACTCTGAGCAAAGAAATAAAGTTTTGTGGTGAACACAGAAAGCAGAAGTTTTCAGTACAGACATTTATTTCCCACCTCTGAGCCAGATTTTATATCACTGTAAATTGGCTTTCATGTATTTAACTAATTATTTTAATTGACTCTATGTGAGGGGTTTTTTGGGGTTTTTTTCAGCTGATTTTGGTGAAGAGAGCTAAACCTGGTTTAAAACTGAGACAGAGCAACTGGCAGCTTCTGCTGCTTTTTTCCTTCTCACCAGCTTCTTTCCAAGAAAGCTGTTCTCATGTTGCTAACTGGTAGCTGTACTACTCGGTCCATAAAGCCAACCATGCATGAGCTGATGGTTGATCTGGCCCTCTGTTCTCAGGACTTGGGAATAGCAGGATTTTTCAAAGTCTATGCCAAAGGCCAGGCATGATGTGACTGTGAGTTACAAACCAATGTTTACCCTCTCCAACAAACTTCTCTTCAAGAGGCAACAATGCAAGAAATACATTAAGTGATGTACTGATATCTAAATATTTATTCAAGCGTTTTATTCTGTGTTATATTCAGGTCACTGCTTCCTTCACAACTGTAGACCAATCTTGCATACTAATGCTGAAATTTCCTAAATTTTATCTTAAAGACCACCAGATATGCCTGACTGTTTCAGGATAGGTGAGAAATTTGTTTACTTGATTTATTTCAGTGGATCCTCTTTGCCTGTCTTGTCTGGAGGTACCAAGGATTGCTACCTTATAGAGAGCTTTTTAATAAAATGGGGGGAAAGCTTCTGGTCCTCAGTTATAAAATCCTGTTGCATAACAAGAAAGGAGTATATGATATATATGAATAGTATCATCATTTGAAGGAGAAGTTTTTCAGGTAAGTATCACTCTCTTTGGAAGGAAGCAAAGATGGCACTTGCTCAGATGTCAGAAGCTGATGTCACCCTGCTGATCTAATGGACCATATTCAGTTTATGCTCCCCCACTGAAGTGTGAAAGCATGAACTGGAAGGGAATTTCTAAACTATTATGCCCTTTAACTGCAGGTACCATGGGTAACACCTGGACCATCATCAAAGGGACCTTAAAGAAGATATACTTGTGTAGCAAGCACATTCTTCTCTTTCTCAAGAAATTTTTGTAGAGCAGCAGAGAGGGAAGAAAAGAGAAAACAATTTCTATTTCTATCCCTTGTTTTTTCAAGTGGAATGCATTGGAGAATTGTTTACCTGGAGTGATTGGTTTATTGGATACTGGTGAGAATTGTTTGGCCCTGATGGCCAGTCATGACCACCTGTGTCTGGACTCTCTCTGGGTCACAAGTGAAGTTACAGTTGGTAGTTAGATATGATAGTTAGAAGTTAGGATGTAGTTTTAGTATCTCCTCTTTAAATAATATATTAATGTATTGTAATATAGTTATAATAAAGAAACTATTCAGCCTTCTGAACTGGAATCAACATCATCTCTTCCCATCTCGGGTTCACCTGCATTTTTCCCCGCGACATACTTGAAATCCTTAAAATGTCAGAGGTGTTCTTATTCACACCACACTATACTTCTGATTAAAATTTCACTTGGACATGGTTTATAATGGGTTAATAAATGATGCTTGCAGCTTTAAAGAAATTATTAAAGAATGGATGTACATTTTATGCAGTCTAATGTCTTGATTGATTAACTCTTATGACATTCAGTATTGTCATTTATTGATGTGCTTATAACTAAGACACAGCCCAAATCTATAAAGGATTTACTGTCACTATCATTCATTTATTAACCCTTTACGTATGTTTTATTAATAGAATCTTAATACCAAACCAAGTTAACACCCTCTAACCTTTTGGGGAGAGATTTGTATCAATCAAATGTTATTAAATAAATTAGAAATAGTCTCCTCTTATATTGCTTAGAACTATTTCTAAGAAAATACAGAAATTCCTTTTTTATTTCTAATTTCTTAAAATATTGGGGGACTAAGGAACATATTGATCTCTATAACAGTTCACAATAAAAATCCATTATGTTCTGTTATTTTCAGGAAAGTTAAAACCTTATTTTTTTAATCTTCTGTTTACATCAATGAAACTCTTAAAGGCAATCTACATTATTTAAGGACTTAAATACTGAAATGAAAGGAAAGTGAGGATCTGTAGATCCTCTCTGGATCATATTTAAGTAGCTTCATTCTAAACGGATGAGCTCCACAAAGCACTTTTGAAAATAAAATACTATTGAAAATAGCAACATACACAAAAGAACTAGCACTTCCAGTTGGTGAATAAAATCTATATTTCTGTAAAATATTCCCCTTATCACAGAATTACCAAGAATGGTGGATGTGGGAGGGGATCTCTGGAGATCTAGTCCAAGCCCTTGCCCAAAGCAAGGCCAGCAGGGGCATTGTCAAGTCAGGTAGCAGATATCTCCAGGGATGGACACTACCAAATCTCTTTGGGCCAATTGTTTCAGTGCTCACTAACTCTAACAGTAAAAAACCTTTTACTCAAGTTGCTCTTTGCTGGACATGCATGTCCAAGTCTGTCTGCAGTGGGGAGCCCAGCACTGGGCACAGAACTGCAGATGTGTCTCACCAGAACCGAGCAGAGGGGAAGGATTACCTCCCTCATCTGTTGGGCAATGCTTTTCTTTCTTTGCAGGTGATCATAGCTGTAATCACAGCTTTATTCACTGCCTTTATGCTAAAGATGAGCAGGTAAACTCTATTCACTCAATTCCCTTCTACCCTCTCTTCTTTCCACCACTTCCTTCTGTGTATTTCAGGATCCATGTATGCAGAGGGCCAAAGCTAAAACCTCCTTTGTAACGCCAGATCTCCCTGAGCAGCTCTCTCAGTCAGATGTGCCATGCTTCCCACTCCATGCATGGATCTTACCCTCATTTCGTGCCCCCTCAGTGGCTGTCCATGGTGCTCACATTTCAATCCTAGCACCACTGTCCCCCGGAGCCAGACCAGGCACCTCCTCCCACAGCTGAGCTGAGCAGCTGGGTTTGGTACCTTTGCCTTTGGAGAAGAAGAAAAGCACCCTAGCCCCCAGGTAGGAAATTTCTGTATAAATAGATGATATTGAGGCAGTTTCTCTCTGTATGGCATGGGCCTTTTTTTAATACAAGAATATATTTCCACAGAAATCAATAACTATAATACAACCGTCTTCCATTTCAAAGAATTGCACAAATAGCTATAGATGATCTGTCTAAATTTCCTGTTCATTTTTTCCCTTGAGTCTAGCTATGAACTAAGAGAGAATTGGAACTCACAAGTTACTGATTTATCTTTTTCCTGAGTGTTTACTAGGCTGAATGCATTTGACAGGAGACTGCTAAAGAATGTTCTTAATGATGTTACCAAAATACATTCTAAAACCTGCTGGTTCAGTAATTACCAAGTAAGAAGGATGAAAGAAGGATTTTTTCATTTACCTTAGAACTGCTGCTATGGCCACCAAGTATTAACGCAATTGATTCTGATTGCCATGGCATTCAGCTCAAATCAAGCACATGCAAATCAGGTCTTGTACTGCACCCATTGAAAAGCAACCACGCCAGTGTAGAGGCTGA
Source organism: Ploceus nigricollis (assembly GCA_013399945.1). NCBI lineage: Eukaryota > Metazoa > Chordata > Aves > Passeriformes > Ploceidae > Ploceus > Ploceus nigricollis. Next base: position 141,450 of record VXBC01002721.1, on the reverse strand, counting down.
GCATCAGAGACTGAAAGGGCACAGATGATCTTGAAGATGATATTGGTCATTAGTGAGCACAGAAAAGAAAACAACAGTCATTGTCTAAGCAAGGATAAATAATCACAAATTTATTTCACACTGTCAAATTTTTCCCCTCATAACTTATCATGAAGATACAGCTGAGCAGTAAGACCCAAGTTGACATGTTGGTTCTCAGCACCATACACTGCTTTGTGCCAATGGAAATACAAACCAGTAAGAGGTGCTTCTGGTCAGTGTGAGGACACAGCTGAGCTGAACTGAAGCCTGCAGTCTTCTGAGAGCTATCTTAGTTTTGCAATGATTTCACAATCTGAACTAAACTTTTTGAACTTGAGGCACCATTCATCATGCTGGTCTGGCCAGATGCCGCAGCTGAAAAGGAACCAAGCAAGACACACAGCAGTGGGTACAATATTTCTGTAAATTTAAATCATCAAGGAGGCAGACAGAATGAAATGGGCAACAAAAGCAATGTCTTCCACTGCATCTGCCTGGAGTTTTCTCTTGACTGGTTCCCCAATTGAGGATAGGATTTTAGCCAATATCAAATGAGTTCTGAAAATCTAAAATTTAATTTTTAGTTGTCTTTTTATCCAGAATTACTTGTCACCTCATACTTTCCTGAAGTGTGTTTTTAATTCATCACCAGTGCATGACACCATTTAATTAGTTCTGATGAAAAACATGCAAAACCAAACTGCAAGGGTGAGAGGTGGTAACACACAGAACAATCTAGGCAATGAACTCTGCATAGGTCCAATCACAGCCTGTCTCTTTTTTTTTCCACACAAACATGCTCACATACATATGAATGACTAAAGTGTCAAACCACTCTATGAGTCTTCAAGCTTCAGCCTGCCAGGTCAGTGCTATAGACTGGAAACTGTTAATTTACCATGGCTTTCTGAATATGTCCAAAATTAGTGGACATGGGGGCATAGCATTTGCCAAAAAAATTGTTTTGACAAGACACAGAATACTTCTTTGGACAGCGTACAATTTGCCCAATGATGGCTCTGCAATAGTTTTTCATGCAGCATGCAGCAGAAAACCCTGATCTGAGCTTCAAAAATACACCAGATTCTGTGTGTTAAAGTACTAACCACAGAGAAAAAATAAGCACTAAATTCTGCCTGCATCTAGCCTACATTATGTGGTGTGATTACCTGATCATTCTTTCTCTGTGTCCAGTTAACTTCCTACTGGACTGTTACTGAGGATACAGGGTAAGGATCTTCCTTTCTTGTGCATATTGAATTAAAATTATCTTAAAAGCAGCAATCCTAAGCCAGTGTGCAAGTTCCTCTTCTTTTCCCTCATGTGCCTGTGCCAACAGTAATGCCAAGTGAGAGCAGCCATAACCCTGGTAAAACATCAGTGAGCTGTTTGCACCATGCTGACAACTTTAATAATAGCCAAACAGTTTGTATATTGTCACAGTAAGAAAAGGGCAGACAGTTTTTCAGGTTTTGCTTTGTCCCAGTGCTGCCAGCTAGATGCAACATGACAGCAGTTCAGACACGTGCACTCAGGGCTAGGTAGCTGCAGGTAGATAGAAAGCAGATATTCTGCAGGAGACAGTATGCAAGTGTATGTTGGGAATAGAAAGGATTTAGCTGCAAGAAACTCAAAACTCTTTGTCTCTATCAGCAAATCAATTTCCTCTTGGGGGTATTCCTCTCTCTTCTGCTGCGTTTTGTGTATGTTAATCAAACAAATTACTAGGAAAAAAAAAAAAGCTATCAGGAAACCAAAGAGCAGGACAACACCTTACATCCAAGTCACGTTTTACTACCTGCTACATCTTCCCATGCAACCAGCCCCCTCTTCACCCTGCCATCACCACTGTCACCAGCTCCTGTGTCCAGTGAGACTGTCTGATAGGAAGTATTGCCAATTCAGTGTGGGACGTATTAGCTGCAGAGAGGATACTGTTAGAGCCAGCCATGCCAGATTATCATTTTAATAACTAGAATCAGTGTGATTTGTCAGGCCAGGGCAGCCCTTGTACTGCGGAAGGTTTCCCCACTCTGGTTATTCCCACTCAATCCCCACCCAAGCAGTGGCAATAAACACTGGAGAAAGAGAATTGTTCGTGGCCCATTCCGTTGTCATCAGCCACAGAAATTAAAGCAATATCCCCAAGCTACCCTATGGTATTTATTCAAGGGCCAGAGAGGAATTCTATTTTGAGAGAACATTAAAATGTAAATGGAGGTGAAATTCTCTATTTCTCCCTTTCTCTCTTGCAGAACAAGTCTCAGACATTGTTCAGTGCTTCAAAGCTAACAATAAAAGACCATCGTCTTATTCAAGTTGCAATGTTCAGTGCTTTTGTTCTCCAAATCTATTTTACCACGTGGAAAGGCTTTCTGAGGAGTTAATATACACTGTACAAGAATTGTCTCTGTATAAAAGAACTGCTACATTCTAAAAATAGTGGCAGCTCTGTTATATGTATTTGAGATTTTCTCTGATGTTGGGATCAAGGTTTGGAACTACTGAACTAAAAATCAGTTACCAATATGAATGACACTAGCCTTTAAGCAAGACCATTATATGCTGGATGAATGTGAGCAAGGCCCACAGCAGGTAAATAGGTCATGCCTGGTTTTTTTCCTAGATATAATATGGAAAAGTGCAGTATATTTTAGCACAGTGTAGCGTAGCATAGCATGGTGTAGTGCTGTGTGGTATAGCATCTCATGGAATGGCATGGTATGGTATGGCATGGCACAGTTTAATGCAGTCATACCCTCCTCGAAGCTGTGCTGTAGCACATGGAGGGCAAGGAGGTGATTCAAGACAGTCTTCATGGCTTAAACAAGGGCAAGTCCTGCCTGACCAATCTGGTGGCTTTCTACAGGGCAATGACTACAGCAGTGAACAAGGGAAGGGCTCCAGATACCATCTTGTGTAAAACCTTTGACACAGTCCCCCACACCATCCTTTTCTCTAAATTGGAGAGAGGTGGATTTGATGAGTGAACTGTTCAGTGGATACAGAATTGACTTTACTGTTGCATCCCTATGGTAGCAGTCAACAGCTCAGAGCCCAAATAGACATCAGTGACGAGAGGTGTCCCTCAGGGGGTCCATGTCAGGACCAATGTTATTTAATCTCTTCATTTATAATATAGATGAAGAGATCAAGAGCACTCTCAGAAAATTTGCAGATGACACCAAGCTGAATGGTCCTGTTGACACTCCTGAAGGATGGGGCACCAACCAGATGGATCTGGACTCTCTCAAGAAGTGAGCCCATGGGAATCCCATGAAGTTTAACAAGACCACATGCAAGGTGCTGCACCTGGGTTGGGACAACCTCTGGTATCAGCACAGGCTGGGAGGTAGATCAGAGCAGCCCTGCTGAGAGGGATTTGGGGGTGCTGGTGGGTGCGAGGCTGGACATGACCCAGCAATGTGCACTCACAGCCCAGAAAGCCAAATGTGTCATGGACTGCAACAAAAGCCAGCAGGGACAGGTGGGGGATTCTGCCCCACTGCTCTGCTCTGGTGAGACCCCACCTGGATCCAGTATCCAGCTTTGATGTCCCAGCGCAGGAGGGACATCGATCAATAAGGGCAGTTCCAGAGAAGGGCTACCAAGATGGTTAGTGGGATGGAGCACCTCTCCTGTGAGACGAGGTTAAGAGGATTGGGATTGTTCATTCTGGAGAAGAAAAAGTTTTGAGATTACCTGATTGCAGCCTTCCAGTGCTTCAAAGGGGCCTCAGGAAAGAGAGAGAGGGACAATTTACACGGGCATGAGGACAGCTGGGGAGGGCTTCAAGTGGAAAGAGGGTAGGATTAGACTAGATATCAGGAAGAAATGCTTTACCATGAGAGCACTGAGACAGTTGAATAGGTTGCTGAGAGAATTTGTGGATGTCCAGTACCTGGGAGTGTTCAGTGTCAGGTTGGATGAAGTTCTGAGCAACCTGGTCTAGTGGAAGGTGTCCCTGCTCACAGGAGGGGTTTGGAACAGGATGGTCTTTAAGGTCAATTCCAGTCCAAGCCATTGTATGATTCTCTTATATAATTTATAATATTGTAACATAAGTCCATGTCAATATCCATGTGTCTTGTGCATTAGATACACTGTCATGTCCCCAGAAATCTCAAACTGTTAAAATTGTCCTTCATGGAAAGACAATTTCTTGACTCTAAAATAAAATTGTCAATTATGAAGCTTCTGTACATGATCATCAGGGATACCTCATTTCCATCAAATTCAGAGATTTTTTTTTTTCCCCCCGGTTTTTAAATTGAAAGAAATACAGAACTCTTATAGCTGCAAAACCCACTAAACTTACTCTGGCAGTGTAAGCGATTGAGGATAAGAGGAGGCAGACAAGGGCTTTTCCTAAGCAAAGAAGTTCCCAGAAGGAGGAAGGACATGCACTTAACTCCAAACACTATCAACATCAGTTGTTCACTCTCTCAGACACCTCTCATTTATTTGCAAGCTGCCACCCACATCCACAGCTGAGCTGTTTTCTGGAGCATGTGCTCTTCATAATGGTGATCTCCCATGTCACAGCTGAGTTAGCTCAGCTTTCTGCTTCCAAAGCCCTACAGCCAACATGCATCTTGATTTAAAGCCTGGGATTTCCCAGTACTGCTTAGCCTTGCCCTGTGTACTTCACTGAGAGATAGGGACTGTGTTTACTTCCTGCAGGCTGATTAGGCTCTGTGTCGATTCAAAGTCAAGCAGCTTATTCTCCTCATAAATTGCAATGCATAACCAAACTGTCCTGGGCATAAACCCCACATCAGCCCTGCTGGGATTTCACACAGGCACAGCAGTTTTATTTACATGCTTTTTTAAAGTCAGATCAAGTCCTTAGCCTAAGCAATAGGTTTTGAATCGTATTCTTGATGGTAGTAAGAGTTTTTGATACGCCTTCCGTGGACATATGCTTAGGCTGACAGATCGGTCTAATTTGGATCAAATGAAGGTCCTTTATGTATTTGGAAATCTTACAGAACTCCTTCCTTGCCAAGTAGTTTTCAATAGACCTTTCATGATAAAAGAGCATGTTATAAAAATATTTCTATGCTCTCAATTCTGGGCATGTTCAAAAGCTGGCACAAGAATGGTGGTGGCTCAGTAGTTGTATGAATCAGTGATTTATATGGAGAAAAAGATCAATTATTTAAATCTTTTCAGGAATGTATGAAAATGTTACCGTGAAAGCAAGGATGGCCATTTAGATAGCTTTCCTGTAGGGGAAAAAAATAGTAGAAGCAATAATAATGAAAGCAGAGAAGAGACATGAAATAAAACTTTTAGGAAAACTGTCTGCCATCCAGAGGGACTTGCACAAGTTCAAGAGCTGGACTCATAAGCATTTCTTGGGGTTCAACAAGGCGAAGTGCAAGGTCCTGCACATGGGTAATGGAAATCCCCTGTACCAACATAGGCTGGGGGATGAACAGATCAGAGCTGCCCTGCCCAGAAGGAATTGAAGGTACTGCTGGATGAGAGGCTGGACATGACCCAGCAATGTGCACTTGCAGCCCAAAAAGGCAATCCTGGGCTGCATCCAGCAGGGTGAGGGAAGGGATTCTGCCCCTCTGCTCTGCCCTTATAGGACTTCACCTGGAGCCCTGTATCCAACTCTGTGTTCCCAACATGAAAAGGACGTGGATCTGTCAGAAAGTGTCCAGAGGAGGCCACCTAGACGATCTCTCCTATGAAGACAGGCTAATATAGGGCAAGGGGTAATGGTTTAAAAATGGTTTTTTAACCATTTTTTTAAATGTTGTGGGGGATTTAATGGTTTTAAAAGAGGATCAATTTAGATTAAATATAATACAAGAACTGTTTCACAATGAAGGTTATAAAACCCTGAAACAAGTTACCCACAGAAGTGATAGATACCCCATGCCTGGAAGTGTTCAAGGTCAGGTTGGATGGGGTTCTGAGCAACCTGGTCTAGTGGAAGGTGCTCCTTCCAATCCATAACATTTTTTATGATTCTATGACAATATCACTTTATATTCTGTGTGATAAAGGCAAGAATTTTTTTTAGAGGAGCTTGTATATAAATTGATGAAAATTAGAATGAAGTGAGAAAAACAGGTAAAAAACTGAGAAGAGATTCCCTTGCAGACAAATCACCATGCACTAATAAGGCAGGAATCAAAATGCAAAAACCAAAATAAAGATGTGGTAGCCAACATGTCCTAAGGCAGAAGAGTTAGAGACATGTGGTATCTCTTTCTAAATCAAAATACAAATGAAAAAAAAATGTGCAGACTTCACAAAGTCAGTTAATCAGGGAACCAAAGAATTTTTAAGCAGAAAATAACATTCATTTTTCCTCAGCTCTGTCAGCTGGTCTGGAAAAATATATTCCTTCTCCCTTAAAAGCTTTCATTTAAAAATAAAAACAGATGTGATTCTCAAACAAATTGCATTTCTTTCATGTCCATCCAAGATGCAGGTTTCGGGAATGTCTGAAACAGCAAATCATCCAAAAAGCACCTTCCTGAAACTACAGAAAAAAACCCGTATCTCTGCTAACCCAGCCCTTCTTGTGCCACAGAAAGGGGTTATTATGCATAAATCTATTCATGCAAAAGACTACTCCTTCTCCTATTACTCAGTAGAAACAGTTTAACATTGGATACAAGATAGAATGTGCATAAAAAGGTAGTGCTCCTGACTTATTCAAACCACCTGTCTAAGCATTTAAATGAATAAAAGGAGGAAAAGAATCAGAATGAACATAAAAGAAAGAACATCCCTTTATATCACCACATGATGTTGGACTCTTAAGATGAGAGGATATTACAATTCACTTAATAAAACATCTGTAGTGTCACACTGAAGTAGGAAAAAAGCAGACAGCTATTGCAAGTGTGGATGCTGTTCTGCAATTATAAAAGTACAATCTGGTTTTGGCTTCTTTAGTTTCCAACTAAATATAAGAAAACAAACACCCACTTCCTTATGTATATTGCTGCCTTGTTCTCAAATATACAGACAAGCACTGTAATCTTATGTCTCTTTTTTTTTTTCCTGAAAGAGCTGCTAATTTGCAGTCTGGGTTTTTGCAGAGTTGGGTTTTTTTTTCAGTTTCTTCATGTCACATAGATCACTGTTTGTGTATAAGATTTGTGTTCTTCCAAGCTAGTATTTACCACTTACTCTTCCAGGGACCCAAGCTAGTAGGACCTGCATGTAAGCTAGGGTTTGTACATGCTTAATATATAATTCTCAGGAAAGCTAGCAGAAACTACACATTTTCTCAATATACCAAGGTTTAGGTTTCTAATAAAACTTTCTTCCCAAAACTGATGAGCAGAAAATTAAACCTGTAGAAATATCCATTTGCCACTTCATTGGCGTCCTGTTGAGTCAGTTTTCATAGGGATTGCTTGGAAAAATCTTGTCCATCTGTTACATTTTTATCCAGCATAGAAAGTGTTCTTTTTGAGTATTATTTTATATTTTCTTTAATAAAGCATGAAGTGTCAAGCAAATTGTAGCAAGTCTTCAAACTGCAGTAGGACCACCTGGATAGTAATGAAGAACTGAAAATTATCAGGGTCATTGCTTTATTTTCTGTTGTCTTGTCTTGACAGTCTTGGCTGATTTCAAGTTTTATATAGTCTGGTTATGAAAAAAATGTGCCTACACATATATTTTTGTGTTTGTGTTCTTGTCTGTATTTTTATTTACCCATTCAAATCAAAGAACAATGATGCTGCAGCATCCTGAACAAACTCTGGAACTGAGGAGCCCTGCAAAAAGATGAGCAAAAAAATGAAGTTGTATGTTTGCAAGAGTATGTACTGCAGCAGCAAGTTCGTCAACAACTGTGTAAAAATAAAATTAAAACTAGCTACTACTTCCCTTGCACAAGCCCATCTGTGATGGAGATTATAGGAAGAGCTTAAAGACAGAGGAAGATATAACAGAAAATCACAACTCGCTTTCCCATCTCCAGTAGATGATGCACCCATTTAATTAGTTCCAAGCCTCTGCCCATTACATATTTCGGTGTATTCTGAACAGAGAATAGCATCCTCCTGGAATAATCACAGCTGGGTGAAGCTTCAGGAATGAAATAGCGCAAAAAGGGATTTAGAAATACACAGTAAGTCCAAACACAGAACAGGAAACTCCAGAGCATAGCTGGAGGGTTTTTTGTAACAGGGGAAGTATATGAAGTCTTATTAGAAAAGTGATGTGAAGGAAGCTTTCCTAGGGATCCTGTGGAGTTTGCTTATGTCCACAAAGGATTATAAGAAAGAAAAAAAACTGCCCTGAAAGGACAAAATGTGTAGGCAAAGGGGACAGATTTCTTTTAAACATTTAATTCTATCTGTCTCAGTCCAAGTACCCTCTACGTAAAGAGTTATGTCACGGTAGCTTGTGTTTTTTGTGTTCCAATAACAGAAAAAGCTTTAGAGATTAGCAATATTTGGTGCTTCTTGGCACACGTCTCAGAAGTTAGAAGTCATTTCATCTCAAAGGCTTTAGGCAGCCCAACATCAAACACACTGTGTGCCCTCCTTTCCATGAGCCATTTAGAGAAGAGATTGGCTGGACCGGGCATTCAAAGAAACGCTTCTTTCTAAATGGATATTAAAAGAATTCACAGAGCATGAGATTATGGGACTTGCAAATGAGAACATTTATTCTGGGAAAAAGTCTTAGGAGCTTATCCACTAATGCAAAGACATATAAATGACCATTTCAGATAATGCAAGCAGGGTTTGGTTAAAAATACTGCCATGCCACTATAATCTATCTAATGTAGACTTCAAACTTCAGAGAAATAATGTCCTTTAGAAGGCATCTTAGTTGACTAACTTGGGTTTAGACAGCTTCATTTGGCCAGGTGAATCTCACCTCACCTCATCTAGCTTGCTCATGGGTACAAAAATTGCTGCTCCAGGCAAATGGAATGTTGTTTACCAGAAAACTTGTTTGGTTTTTTTCTCCAGTGCCAAATACTTAAACTGGTTTATTCTCTGAAGGCTGAATTGAAGAAACAGCAGATGATGGTGGTTTCTTCCTGATTCTGAGAAGTTTACCTGTTTTAAAATGTGTGTTATAGAGAGCTAATAGAGGGTTTTTCATCAAAACCACTTTTCTCTGAAAATACTGTTGCCTTAAATCAAAACATTTTTTCGTGAGGTTTCTTGGCACAAATAAAATCTCCATCAAGAATGGGTCTATATCAAAATACAAGACAAAAAAAATGAAAAAAGCAGCAGCAATATTCCAAGTGACTGTAATTCAAAATAAAGAGTAAATATTTGTTCCATGCATGTACTATATAGCCCAAATGGATATCTTTGGGTACCATGGCACCCTAGTTCTTCTTTGGTAGGAAATTTCCAAATGTCTGGGGGCTTTTTTTAAACCTTAATAAAATAAAATTTTTAAAAAGGTGAAAGAAATGTTTATTGCCTAGCTCTACGTATAACACAGAGAATATTGGCTGTGACAAAATTTAATGAACATCAATTAAATTTTGATTGAGGAGTACTTGCAACTAATTGTTTATAAACAATCCAGAAAGAAAAAAGTGTTTATCAAAAATATTGAGAAAATTAATTTATTTAGAAGTTCAAATAAAATCACAGGCTGCTCATTAGCAATTCATGAACATCAAAAAGACTGAATTAATTCTATGAAGGACTTGATATTAGTTGTTATTATCCCCTTACTCCCAAAAGAATGTGATTGTTCCAGAACAATCCTGGTCAAGAAGTTCATTCTAACACCCTCAGCTGCAAGCAATCAAAAATTAGTTTTGGACCCAGCCCAAAATCCCAACCCAATGTAATGAAAAATGCTACCAATCCTTCTGACTTCACTCAGCCTCTCAAAATTTCACAGAATTCAGAGGACCCATGAGAGTGTTATTACAAAATCAAATAAAATTAAATTCAACAACGTTTCCTAGACACTTGCATTTACATTCCAGCAAAATAATTAGTTATTTTATAATTCTTAGAAATTAATTCAACCCAACTTAGTCTCTCTCCACTAGTAGTCAATAGAAGTTTACGGTGGCTTGTTACAAAAATTCTCTCTCGTATGTTCTACTGTTTTTTGGCTCTTTAGTAAAACCCACTTGATGGTGTAGGAGGAGTAGGACAATATGAAGTGCTTACAACAGTGAATTCATAGACGTTTGAATCGAGCACCATGTTTAGATATACACACACATTCTTTTAAGCCTACAGTTTTATCTAAACTTATACCTTGTTGTACTGTATTCTCTCATAACCTTGCAGAGGGATCATTTAAAGCTATCTAGAACTAAGTATTGCTTCACTGGAGAGAAGCCCCATCTTTTGCAGTGTTCATGGCCAGGATGGATGAGGCCCTGAGCAACTTGATCCAGTGGGTGGCATCCCTTCCATGGCAGAGGTTGGTACAAGATGATCTTCAAGGTCCCTCCCAACCCAAGCCATTCCATGATTTTATGATTCTAGGATCCAAGGGGAGCTTACTACCTCTGTTAATTAACTTAACTCTTCTAAGATGGTCTTGGATGTCCAGTCCAGGATGAACACTCCTTGAAACCCTCTCTCCAAAATTTCAGGTGCTCCACAACACAGTTCTGTGCAGACTCAGGTATCACATCCCTCACCCTGCCCACATATCCATTGACCAGGATCCTGGGAGTCAATGCTTGAGGGAAAGATCTCAGCGCCCTCACTCAAACTTCCCCTGTGTCTTCTCCTGAGCTAAAGCCCAGCATTTCATTCTGATTCCAAAGAGACCAACAACTAATTATAAAATCTTTGCTTCTAGCCCAGTCTTTGTTTCAGAATCATTTTTTTCTCCAGAATTTAAATTGACTGGCAGTTGTTCAATCTGTTCTAACTTTGAGCTATGGGACCTATTATTGCAAATTAGAGTTTTCAACCAAAACCCCGTCCCTGAAAGATTTATATTCAGCCCCAGCATGTTTCTGATTTGATCATCCTGTCCTTTCCCCTTCCTTTCTCCCTTTTATTTCCTGTAAACAATCTATGGGTTCACACTGATTATAATAACAACACATTTTTACAATGACCTTGCAGTGCCTCTACAGAGAGGAGCTGTTAACAGCTACTACTTCCCCAGAGTTAGAAAGAAGTAAAGAAGCTGTTTCTAGTCCAGACTTCATTGTCACTGCTCAGCCAATCCATGGACATGCAACACAGGCTGGCTTCCTTTCCCAGGAGATCCCATATAACATCCAAACTCGCTGCCTCTGACCTGTAGCAGGAATTATGACTAATCAGCTGCATTAAAGTGACAGAGAGGTTGTGTAGCTGTATCTCAACGCAGTAATAGTTCCTGTTTATACACACTGGTAACCATTGCTATTTTTACTCCTTTTACTTAGGGAAAGACGAAAAAAAACAAAAGCAAAACCCCAAAAGCCTCTATGGTTTTTGCACAACACAGTTACACAAAAGTATTGGCCCCAAAAGTCAGCAAGTGAGCATAAAATGTCATTTGAATGGCTAGGGAAAAGAATCAGATCTGCCAAGTCAAACTAAAAAGAAAAGTAGAATGACTGTGTCCAACCCCACAAAATAGTCTTTGAAGAGATAATGTCTGCATTAAATAAAAAATTAATAATTGAGCTACTCATATCTTACTCTGGACAAGAGTTTGAGGACTAAGACAAACAGATGGATCAGAGGTTTTCATCACGGTTGACTCTTGCTTGCTATATAGCATGGTAAGATGATCCTGCCAATAGATTCCCTCCTATATCACTTGCAAAGGAGCTTGCTCATTCAGAATATGAGAGCAGAGGTCACTCAATAGTATCTGACAAATCCTACATGCATTCCACCTCTATTGAATGTTTAGGATGACATGCCAAGATCACAAGCATTAAATCTGGGTGTCAAAGCAAAATATAATGTTTTTTCATGTGCTGTATGTGCTTAATTTTCCTTGATTTTTTTGAATTGAAGAACAGTGAAAATCAGTTCATTTATTACAGGTGTTAAATATTAACGTGGGGCATTTAATATTAGCAGTCATTATTAAAAGAAGGAACTTTAATGTCTGTCAGACCCTCTGGCTAAAGAATCTCTAAAGTACCTACCAAAGTCATAGAAAGTTTCCAGTCTTCCAGCAGGCATTTATCATTCTCATTAGATGAGCCTCCCTGAAGCCAGATGGTCCTTTCCAGAATGAAAAATACAAAAGGAACAATCAAAGTAAGCGACTGTACCCAGCAAACAACCAAGCTACATTTCATAGCTCGTGTGTGTGCAAATTTCTTCTGTCAGCAAGAAGGATGGTTCTTCCTGCAACCATGTGGGATTTAAACTACATAGAGCATCCTTGATCATATTTCTCAGCAGTGAATGTGGTGCATTGCAACTGTACCTCCTGCAGAGACACACATACACACAGAAGAGTCCAGAACTGAGACTGGTTTTAGTTCACTGTTTCTAAAACAAAAAAAACATGGCCCTGCTTTACCTCAAAGAAACCAATGATGAGCAATTTGCCACTGCAAAGAGCCACCAAGTCAGTTCAGCAGGAGCCTGTCAACTACAGAAGAGGTGGAAGATTGCATCAGCTCTTACACTGTAGTAATGTAAGTTCTGCTAAGGAGCAAACAAGTAGCCCTTTGTCTCCTTAAAAAGGAAAGAAGCCCAGAAGTTTCTCTCCTTAATTTGCATAAAAGACACCTCATAGGACCTTGGGGACATCACATCAAATTTAAGGATAGCCAATTGGACAGAAGCCAAAAGGTCCTGCCTAAGTAATTTCCTAGAAAAAGAAGAGAACAAAGGAGGTAATTTGCTTTTGTGAGGTGTTTCTAGCAGGGCAAAGACTTCTTACCCTGGCTCGCCTTTTTCTCTCCTACAAGATTTGTTATTTTGCTCTTTATTAAAATCTTTATGTTTCTAACACTCTCACAGAAGTCATCCTGCTGTTTTTTAAGCCATCTAAAGTAGCTGAGCTAATTTGGGTGTGTTGCATATCTCTGAAAGCTCATTCCACCTGGCCCGAAGAGATACATGTAACATTACACCTGCATTCCTCTATTGTTTTCATTAAAGATGGACTGTCCTGTGCTAGTTAGTTTATAGGAAATATTTTAATTTTGATCTCTCTGTCTCATTGCATCTATCTGTTGATGATTACAGAGAAACTTACAGTAGAAAAAACAAATCAAAGGGCTTCCAGGCAATAGTACAGGAACACATACAGAAGACCTTATTCTCTCGTGAAGACCCAAGTGGAAGCCACCACGCTGTGCTAAGCTTTCTAGTTCTCCATATGACATTCCTTGATTTTTTAAATCTTTTACTAACTCCACTAGTCCCTTCTTCATTTCAGTTTCCTTGAAGTCATGTTTGCACCATCTGAAGTTAAATGACACTTCTTCAAAGGAAGAATAACATCAGAAACTTCTAATATCTAATCTCTAATATCTAAATATCTTCTAATTTATACACAGACACTAGTAATGTCCCATTAGAAAAAAGTCCACTACTCTCACCTCTGTTTCATGTTAGGGATGAGATATGTGTAGCACTCTGTGAAGTGGCTCTTTTAAATATATAGAAAATAATAAATTTAGTTAGTAAAAAAACCAGGGTATAATAGCCATTTATAACATGAAATACTTTCTTTTCTTTGTTGAATAGACAGGTATTTCCAGTTTTGGAAAAGTCAACAGTGCAATCCAAAGGTACAGCACTCGTTATCTATGAGATGGAATTTAACAATGCTGCATCAAAGAAAAATAAAATAAGAGCAAGAAAAAAGCCAACTTTGAAGACATAAAAAAACCACTAAATGAAAGTGAAAAAAAAATCAATGAAGATTTGCTCAAGAAATTGAAAGTTATTGCTTAAATGTTGTTGCACTGGATATGCCTCTTCACACCCATCTTCTCACTTTATCATTTAGCAAATATAATAAATGTTGTCTATCCTACTCAGGGTATGTGAGGGCTCATCCTCTTTTTCATTTCATTTTTTTCCTGTTGATGCTCAGAAATTTTCACAAGCAAAGAGCTAAGGATTTTGGACTGAAAGAGCTTTTGAAAAAGGAAAAATGCATGAGGAGCAAAAAGATAAGTTCAGAGTCATGGGTTAGACACGCTTCATATCATTTCATTAACCAACACTGAAAAGTCAGAAAACCAGAACAATCAACAATGAAAAACATCAAAATATAAAGGAATATATAAATTTGCAGCTTTTTTATTAAAGACCCTTAATTTTCCAAGAGTTCTAGGGGAAAAAGCATGCCAAGAAAGATTGCCATGTAAAAACAAAATATTTATATATATATAAACAGTAAAATCTGTGTGGGGAATGTCTAAATGAACAGCAGATATAACATGGCACTGGAGGAAAGGAGAATATTAAAAAAAAAAAAAAACCAGGTTTGAGCTATTCAAAAAACAATAAAAAAGAGACTGATAGTAACAATAACTGCTATGCTGTTGTAAGTGCCTCAGAGCCCTTGGCTGGTCTGATCCATCTACTCGGACCTCCAGCAAGGACCTTACAGTCCCTTTTAACTTTTCAGGAGAATTTGTTCCTCATAAATAAAATACAAAAGAAAAGAGACTGCCGAAAAATTAGGTAATTGATTCAGAGGAAACAAATAAAAACATAGCCTAAAAGGAGTAGTCCAAACCCAAGAAATCTATAAGCATTATGAAGGTGTTGGAAGAAATATTATATTAGGATCCCAGATAAAATATGTGCTATCATTCAAAAGGAAAACAAAGGAATCTAATAACAACTCTGCATGGCTCAACAGGAAAGTTAAGGAGGCTGTCACAGGGAAAAGGTCAACACTTAAAAAATTGAAAGCTTGCTCAAATAAGGGAAACAGGTCAAAAGGAAAACAGGTCATTTGAAGGGTTAGGACTGCAAAGCATGCACAGGGTGCTTTTTTCACTGATGGTCACATATTCATTAAATGCTTCAAGAGGGGGATGCAGGTGAGTTAATCAGTGGAACTGCTTGACGAACAAAGTATGAAGAAGAGGTTTAGGGAACATAATTCCACAATGGAAAAGCTCAGTGAACTCTTACCATCAGCCTTTCCCATCTGACACAGAGGAAATACTTTCACATCTAACTTTTTCTGTAGTCGATAGGTCACAGAGGCTTGACATGATACAGACAAATACACGGAGTGTTTTAAACCCTACAGGCAACTAAGGCATCACCAGGACTGGATGGCATTCACCTGAGAGAACTGAAGAAACTGTGAAATTGCAGAGCCACAGCTGGTATGTGTCAAATACAGCTAGAATCCCCTGTGCTAGAGGAATGTTGGGGTGCCAAGGTGATTTGTCCACAGAAAAGGGTCAGGTCCCGTAAGCACAGACTGCCAAGTCTGACCTCCAGCCTTAGCATGACAGGAGAGTCTGTAAGACAGTGAAAGGGCACAGAACCACAACAGCCTGGTGGGAAAGGCTCAGCACAGAACCTGCAAAGGGAATTCCTTACTTGATTTAATGGCTGTGTCTCTAAACTGATTCAATCAACCTCCTAGGTTTGGTTGCCCAGGAAGATTTTGGGAAGGTTCTTTCTGGAAAGACCATCAAAGAAGCAATCATAAGAGGTTGAAGGAAAAGCCCTTTTATGGATATGAAACTGTTTAAAGGATGGGATCCAAAAGGCAGGAGGTCAATGGTCATTTTACAGAGTGGAGAAAAAGGATCAGCTATATGGGACCAAAAAGCAACAAGTATCATCAGAAAGGCCTCTGAGAACAAAACACAAAACTTTATGTTGCCACTGTATAATAACGTGGCACATCCACATCTTGATTATTGTTCATGGTTCTTATCTTCACACCTCCAGAAGGTCATTGCACAGATAGAGAAGATACAGAGAAGAAAATTATGATAAGGATGAAGCTGTAGCATCTGGAAAGATTAAAAATATCTCTGCCTTACAGTTTTGAGAGGAGACTCAGTAAAAGTCAGATTGAACTTAAAAAACATTAATTCAGTAGATTATCAAGATGCAGAATTATTGTTCAACAGATCCCACAATGTTAGAACTATCTGGAACACTTCAGAAATACCTTCAGAACACTGAAGCTTGTAGGAGCTTAAAATGGTTGAAAGGATTTAGTTTTTCTCAGCCAGGGAAGTTGTCCCCATGGGAAGTTATGGAAAGAGACAGGACCAACAGATTCAGAATGAGATTAGCCATATTTAACAAATCCACAGCCAGCATGCTACTGACTGCAGCTGGGCACACTGGGGAATGCAGGGGGAGGGAAAGCCTACCGCAGGTGGCAGGCTGGCTCCAGCTCACAGTCTCACTTTCTACACTGTCAGAAGCCTGTCCTGTGTGGGCCACTGGCCTAACCCAGCAAGATATTTCATTTTTTCTCAAGAGATGAAATAATGTGACATAAGCCCTGCCCTGAGGACATCTCCATAGCAATGCTTTATTTATTCTTTTCTTCTTCTCCTCTGATACCATCCATCAGACTAGTCTACAGCATCAGTATAACCAATGTGTCAAAGTTGCAGCCTAGACCTAGATAGATGCTTTATCAGGTTGGAAGCTTCCTTGCCATTTCCTAACTCTCCCAGTTTTAATCCCCCATCTATTATTCTGAATAGACAGGGTGTTTCTGGGAGAAATGAAAATATACATAAGATCATAGAATAAAGACACCTTTTATTCCAGTTTCATTCTTATATTTTCATTTTTGTGTTCTATAGGGTGCCTATGGGGTTGCTACAAAAAGACTGAAATGAGGAAAGAAATTTTCCAGGGTTTTATTGGTTGGTTGCTGTGTCTTGGGTTTTTATCTAGCTTGTCTTGACTCCCAGTATAGCTACAATACAGAAGAAAATAACAGACTACCTTCAGGGTAATGCAGAATTCTTGCCACTCAAATTTCCTTCTAGTGTCTGCAGTGCCTACTGATGTTCACCTTCAATTTTCAGAGGGTCCAGGGTTCCCTACCACCTTGGCTTTTTTTGATGTATAAGCAACGTGGGACAGAAAATGTCTGATTTTCTGTGTGAAAGGCATACTAATGTTTACGACTTTCTATGTCTCAGCTAGAGAAGATGAAAAAACTCCCAGACAGTGAGGACCTAGACACACACCCAGACACATGCACATTCTGATCAAAATGGAAATTAAAAAGTTCTGCCTTGAAAAACTAGGAAATATGGGTGCATTTATTTGCCTTGCAATCTATGTTTGAAAAATGCTAGCATCAATGTATGAAGTGTTGGCAGAGCACACTATCACGTGTTGGCCTATTTCAAACACTATCAGTTTGAATTAGCTGTTACACACAGTGGCTTTGTTTTGTTGGTCTGCAGTAGAATATTGGTTTTACTGTACAATTTGCCTAATTTTCAATAACTCTGATTTCCCTCCTGCTTTATACCTAGCCAGTGGAAGCAAGAGGAAACATGACAATTCAGATGCTTCAGTTTAGCAAGATACGTTTTGCTAAATCATCCCTATGCATCAGAACCACTGTCTATTTGTGTCTAGCAACATCTGGCAAACAAGCACTGATATATTATAATGTTTATCATGCCAGATGGCAATATGTCTTCAATGTCACCTGCAGAATGAAATAGAACCTTTGTTATCACTGTTTCTTACCCACCCACTCACTTCCTCCTTTCTCTCCAGTAAGAGAGCTCAATTCTCTGCTGACAGAGCATCTGTGGTTAAATATTAAAATAAATGTAGGAAATGGCAACAGGTCACTACACAAACCTAATTGCTTAAAAGTATAAAACATTTAATTAACTAGAAATTTTATAGTAATTCAATGACATACCATTTTCACTATAAACACAACAATTTCTGCACAAATAAAAATTACTCATAAACTATCATTCTGGACAATGCTAATTGTGTACTGCAAGGGGAAAAATATCCAAGGTCATGCCTATTTGAATGCATGCTTATGAAGTCAAAAGGAAGCATTTCCAGCTGCATCTGTGGAATATCAAGTGCTTTCTTCTTCCACTTGGGATTCTCCATATGCTACTTCCTTGAACAAAGGCAGTTTGAGGTCATTATAATCTCCTATTAATGGGGTTTACCTATCAGTCTCTTTTCTGGGAGCACTCCTGTAGTGGATTTAACCTGGGGCTGCAAAATAGTAGGGTGGGAAAAAAAATTGAATCATTCTCTTGGCTAGTTCATCAAGAAAGGCTTTTTTTTTGCTCTGAATATTCTGTTACACATTTTCAATAAACTCTTGGTTCTCTTCAAGAAGAGTGTGATTCATTTTCTACATTTTAGACCTGTTAGAATGAAAGCTTCTATGGATCAAACATGCATTTTAAACATAAAGGATATTTATTTTCAAACACCAGTATCGGAAACCGTCAAATTTTGTAAGAAGTCTCACAGTTTTTCGTATATTATGTGTTTACTTTCCCGGAAAAAATGAATACACTGTGTTGCACTAGAAGTTCCCTGTTAGCAGTCAAATCAAGGTACCTAGCATTTATCAAAGAATTCAGCTTCCACATAAAAAATGCAAAAATAAAACCACCACCCTTTTTAAAGTGTATTGTTGTTAGCATTCATAGATTAAGAGGAATTTTAGCAACTAAGTTATCTTTGAACACTTTTCTAAAGGCCTGAAATAACAGCACAAAAATTATGACGTGTCCATGCTTTCTTTGGCATTTCTATTTAAGGCTTGTGGTCATTGGCCTGCACAGTAGAGGACCAAAGAATTGCTCAGTTGTGTATTTGGTTCCCTAATTACTGTTTAATTTCTCTTCCATTATGACAAAAAGAGTGTTAAAAATGAAAATGGAGTAGCAATTTGGGGGCCAAATGCCCAATTGTACAATTCTTGACAGTGCAGCTACTTACTAGTGGTGGCAAATTAACCATGACATCCAAGCAAATGAGCCCTCCTTTAGATCATCTGGAGAAGGCCTTATGGTCACCAACCATTATACAAGTCCCGCCTTTGATTTTAGAAGTACAGGGTTAGATTTTGCTTCACAAAAGGAAAGCTGGAGTGATTGTAAAGAGGTGTGTTTCCTACTTAGTTCAGTACCTGAACTGACACACATTAAGTCTAAAACTAAGGACTTAAAATCAAATGTCTTGGGATCTTTTATCACTAAAAATAAAAAAGGACTAAGGAAACAAGAAAATTGGTTCCTATTTATAAAGGAGTCTACCTTCAACTGTGTATTGTCCAGTTTTGAACATCTAAGCTTGACAGTATGACTTGCTTTTCCAAGTTTAAAGCTACATCAAATTTAGCTTCAGATGATGGAAGAAATTAGCTGCTTCTGGTAACTCCAAAAGTATGCAGGTGAGAAATAGGATCAACTTTATCTTTTTAAGAACCTATTTAAAATAAGTACCTATTTTCTTATCACATGACATATAAACTGAAGATACATATAGTAAACTGAAGCAGTAAAAGATTTAATGAAAGTTGTATTTCTACAATATGATCCTTCTGAGTCTGTCTGTGCCCCAAGACAGATTAAAGGACCATGACCTTCTGTGCAAACACAGAAAATAGATTTGGTCCCCACTTGAAAGTCTCAAAAGACTATTAAGATCAGATTTTCAGAGCACAGGGGAGAAAAGAAAAAAGGATTTATTTTGGCCCAAATACTTCTGACTCAAAGCAGGTAAAATGAAGGAAGGTAAGCCTGGGAGTGCAGTTTTCCTTGCTCTACAGAGATGCTGAGGATTCATTTCAGATTCATTTCCTCTCACCTTAACTTGTCACATGCTGGGCATCTCAATCTACTCATTTTATGATTAAAAAAGTTGGCTGGTAGAGGCATCAGCCTCTGAGCGTCATATAGGTGCCATGGTGTTTGCTTGGATCCCTCACTTTCCATCAGTGACTGCCCAGAGAGAGGTCTTCTTCCCAAGGTCACAGATTGTCCTTTAATGCTACAGGGAGCTGAACTTGCCTCCCACAAGCAAAGGGGAGGTGTGTGCAGAGAATGCAGAGACACTCCCTTTAAACCTCCCAGACGGTGACGGCCAAGCTGCAGCGGCCCCGAGCTCTGTTCAGCGGGGCTTAGGCTGCTGTCCTCTTCCAGGATATGGTGTCTGTTCCAGGTGAGCTGCTCTGAGGGCAATGCAGGTATACCCTGAGCCCAGTAAGTCTCTGTGGGATCATTCTTTGCCTTACACAGCATGTCAAAGCTCACGGAAAGCAATTTCTCTTTCAGTGCCTCCTTTTCAACTGGGAAGCATTTGAAGGGAAGCACTTGCCCCTTGAGTGCTCAAGTGTGTACTTCGCATTGCCAAGAAAGGGCACTCCAATAGCTCTTCTGGGAAAGCGCACCATATTTCACATCACCCCATGCACTTTCAAGGGGCTTTGCAGAAATGTCTTGTTCTGGGACATCTATGAAATATAATTAGGAAGAAAAATAAATAAGCTTTCTTTTCTTTCAGCTTAAGATAACCCACGGTGAGAAAAATAAGACTCTTTTGCCTTTTTCTTGCCTGAAGTGCTCTAGCCTCTGAGACAAAAGTGTTTCATTTTCCTAACTTATAAAGCAAGCAATTATGATATTCAGAGAGACAGTGCAAATTTTGGGCAGTTAATTTCTGAGCAAGGAAAACAGCAGTGGTCTGTATCTACAGACCAGCAGCCATACTCCTCTATGGGACCATCAGGTCTGATATCTGCAGGAAAAGTGGTGGCTACAGCTGGTACCATGGTGGGTATGCTACTGTTCAGTGCAAGGGGTGGGGGTAATGTACTAAGGCCAGAAATGTCTGTTGTCTCCAGGTTATCTCTAGTGCAAACCGCATGTAGAGTGAAATGAAGATAAGTATTTATAGGGACAAAATAGGCTTCTACTTTTAATTGTAGTATAGCTCATTTGGGCAATGTTGAAAGAAATTAGGTCTTTTCATGGTGTTTTGCTTAGTTTTTTTCCACCAGTGTGAGTTACAGAAGGAAAACCAGGGATGTTTTGAACCACCGTAAACAAAAGCAATTGCAAGTAATGACATTTAATACTCTCTATTACTTTTTCCTTTGGTTATCTGTTTATAAACACATTGAGGTCCATGGGCAAAAAATTCTGAGTACTTTGGCTGTTGCCAGGCTGTCTTCTATATTTGTGCAGATCACACAAAGGACATATTAGGTCTCTGCTGGCTGACACCCTGCACAAGGCTGGCCCCAGCCATAAGGAGAAACAACAATACCAAGTGCCATGCGAGGGCATCAAGCCTTGTGTGATCTTTTTTCTATGTTTATGGCTAGCTACTCCCTTCAGACTTTTTCCCTTGTGTGCAGAGGCCTCACTCTTAAACTTCTCTGGAAAACCTGAAGAAGTTTTCTTTGACAAAACATTATATTTATTACTTTTCTTCTGAACTCTGCCTAACTTTTCTGTGTTGTCTTTGTAACACAACATTTGTAATAGACTGCTGTATTCCAGTTATAATCCCAGCAGTGCTACATATTTGCTTGCCTTATATGCACATAACCATCTTCCTTGTTCCTCTTGTCACTGGCCTGAATGCAAAATCTCAAATCTATTGTGACATTTCTTCAACTCAAATAAAAATGTAATTACTTTTCATAAGGAGTTTTAACCCTGCAATATTGAAACTTCGGGATTTCCTGAAATTGAGAAGTTGTGACTCAACATGTGCCAGCATGGATCAGACTGACAGCTCTCACCATTCTGCATCACACAGCTATCTCTCCCCACTGCACGCACAGCTAGCACAGCTCAAGGGGAATCCTGGCTGGGAAAGGAAAAGGCAGCAGAGGAAAATGTTCCTCAGGCAGTCTGGAGGGCGGGGTGGACAGGGGAGCACATGTAAGAGGTTCAGTACAGATATCAGAAGTAATCTTTTCCATCATACAGTATGGCATATATCACTTGAAATGAAGCAGAGAGTACATCTAAGGAGGAAAGGGAGGAGGGACTATGTAACTTTTGAGCTGGTCTCAAAGAGTCTGGGTTGCTCTGTTCCAAGGAGAGAGACAGGTGGTGTAAGACGAACAAGGAAGACACTTAATGCAGATGCCTGTCTTGGCCTGGAGTGATATTTCTCCTCTCATCTGCAGTGTAGATGTAGTCAACTAGCCAAACTTTAAACTGCTAAATGGAAGTCACAATGACTTCATCCCATCAGTCTAAAGCGTCCACCTGCAGGAATATCTATGTTCTAATCAGTTGAAGATCATGGAAACGCAGGGCTTCCATTACAGCCCAGTATAAAGGCGATGTATCTCACTAAAGCTAGGAATAGTATTACAAAAAGCCCATCTAGGCCAGCGTGTGTTGGTATTTCTGAGCCCCTTGCTAAGGACATCAGCAAGAGTGGGCCCTGCAAACCAAAGTCAGACAAGTCAAATGTAGTGTTTACACATTGCTTTCACAGGGCTTGGTTCTAATCTCATTAGTATAAATCAGTAGCAAGCTTATTTATGTCATTGCAGTTATGTCAAGCAAATCAAGGTGCTCGGGCCCTGTTTCACCTCCTCTTACTAATATTCTGCCAGGATTATTGATAATGCTGGTGCACAACCAAGGAAACTATGAAAAATATTCATTTCAAGCTCCACTGCAAGCAGAGTAAAATAATCAATATACACTTACAAACAAGAAAGAAAAGGACTTTGCTTTGGAACAAAACTGGACGTACAAGTAAAATGTAGTGGGAATAATTGGAAGAAAATAGTAAGCATGCAATTAAAATAATCTGTTTAAAAGAACATTCTCCAGATAAAATCCATACCTGGTTTGCTTCTACTTTTTTTTTTGTTTGCCTGCTTCCCTTTTCATTTAGCTTTATTTTTCTTTTTTTTTTTTTTTTACTTTTTCCCTCCATTAAATGCAATTTTTTTCAATTTGGTTCTGTCTGAAGTCAGTTTCATTTCCATGTTCTTTGCTATTGGAACATTGCTGACTGGCTTTGCCTCAGATATCTGTTTAGATGAACAAGAACCTGAATTGAATGATTAAGCATTTGCGCTTTTCCATCCTTTCAGCTTGCATAAAGGTATATTTTGCCTTTTTTTTTTTCTCTAGGTATGACCAAAATTAGCTTTAGTTTCAATCAAAAGGGAAAGTTCTACCAGAAAAACAATAACAAAACTAACTCTTTTGGGAAAAAATCAGACATACTATTAAGTTCCCATTTTGGTTTATTTAATTGCTTAATAATGTTTTCAAAAATTTCTTTAGAACATACTCTTCTGTCATCTAAAATAGCATAAATTGTTGGTTTCTCTTAGGTAGACCATAAAATGCAGATTAATTTTGTGATTGGATGCTCAGCTGGAGTTATTCTTTACTTACCACAGAAAAGCAGATGTTTCATATCCTCTGGCTAACTGTAGACCATAAAAAGTCATAGAAATTTTTCTCCTTTATTTAAAAGAAAACCAAACTAACTAATGGTTCTATGGTGTTTCCATTCTAAATACAGGCTCATTCACCAAGAACACTGAAATATGACAACCCTATATGAATTTGAAGCACATAATTAGAGCAAGCTTCAATAGCAGAATCTTATTCCTTAATGCTTTCTTTACCCCTATGAGTTGTAAATATTTGTTTCTGTGCAATTCAAACATATTACTCAGTCCCTAATGAGAATGCAATATCGACTGTCAGCAAGAGAAAAATGCTTTACTGGGAATGTCCCAGAGCCTAACTGAAATTCAGACAGCTGCATAGCAATATTTTGTTTGAGCAGGGATATATGGAAAGATTCCTTTGTACAAGCTTAGCTGTGAACTTGTTAGGAAGAGTGTAGGTTGATCTGTGTCCATGCTTATGGATATGATATCAAGCAGTAGAGGTTTAAACGAGGGGTAATGGCTTCAAGCTGAAAGAAGGTAGGTTTATATTAGACATTAGGAAGAAATTATTTACTCTGAGGGTGGTGAGGCCCTGGAACAAGTTGCCCAGAGAAGCTCCCATCCTCAGAAGGGTTCAAGATCAGTTGTGACAGGGCTTTGAGCAACCTGGTCTAGCAGAAGGTATCCGTTCCCATGGCAAAGGCACTGGAAGTTGATCTTTAAGATCCCTTCCAACACAAACCTTTCCATGATTCTATGATTTTATCTGATGTCATATACCAGTTACTTAAACCACGAATGGAAGAGAAGCCAGGTGACTCTCATTTCTTATCACAGAAACATTTATCTTGTAGAAAGAACAAATCATTGTGGACAGTTATGGCAGACCACTCAATATGCAGCAAGCTCACAGCCCATAGCCCAGGCTTTGCTCTTGATCTCTCTCCTGAATTAACACGCCTCATTCCTACTGCAGGAGGCATTAACAGCCAGAGGCAAGAAGCACCGATTGGGCTGCACAACAGGCAGGGCAGTAGCAAGAGGAAGCCCCTTCCCATAGAGAAACAGCTGAATGGGCAGGTGGCCAGATTCAGCAGGGAAATGAGACAGCAGGTGGGAAGACGAGATAGGAGAGGAAATTAATGGGGAGAACAATCTTGTTTCACGTGCTGGACCACAGCTTCTGTGCATTGTCTGGCACTATCCCACTCTGCTCCAGGCATCTGTTGCAGTATCTGTTACTGAGAGAGGTTCCTGGTGCTGTGAGCTCTTGGACAGCCCTGAATAAATTCACAGGGCTGCACCCTGTCTCTTCCAGTATTGTTGCGTGGCTGGGAGTTTTCCTGACACAGATACTGACTGTTTCATCATCGTGTATGGGAGGAGAGATGACCAGAGACAGATAGTTTGGGCAGGATAGCAAAATGCTGTGTTAGAAGTTAAGGAAGTGGAAACTTTTGCTCATCAAATTTTGCTCATTATCTGAATGAAAAATGGATTTGAATATCATTAGTCATGAAGAGCTTAAACTACCCCACCAAAGCAAAGTCCATTTAAACCTACTTTACACCAATTAGATATTGACATGAGTAGTGCTTTCTTCTTCCCTTAGCCAGAGATCTCAAAGCACTCAACAAAGCTGGTTCTGCATTATTTGCTGAAAGTATTGCTGCAGGTATTGCTTCACTTTGATTCTTGGGGTTCTGCTAAGTGTCTACAAGGCCACGCACCCAAAACCCTGTCCAGGTTCAGAGCTGCATTTATTTGACACCTTTTTGGAAGAAACAAGCACCAGGATGACAGCTCTGATTCGAAAATCTTTCAAGTTCAATCTAAAGCCTGATGACTGGCAGCATGCCACTCCCTGTGCAGGCTCTCTATCGATTACCAGAGGGGCTCTGTGCAGAGACAGCAGTTTTCTCCTCTACAAGTGCAAAAATCAGAGCAAATTTGAGCAGAGGCTGATGCTGAAACAGGAATCAGAGTAGAAGTGAAGGAAGACTAAAGTCACAGCAATAAGGCTGTGTAGATGAGATGATCACAGAAACCAAGTCCTGGGCAGATATTTCATGCCAGTGGAGTGGTTAAGCGACATGCCTTACTGCGTACGGCCCTAGCAAGGTCAAAAGCCACCACCAGATCTTTTATCCTTTTCCATTAACACCCTCAACACTGGGTATCACTGAGGAACTACTAAAGCATTAGCAGTGTGGTGAAGCAGTGCATTTTTATCATTTGTGCTAATATATTTACTCTCTTACAGCTTGCCAGGGTTTGTGACTAACAGCATCAGATACAAATCAGCAAGTATTGTATTTCATAACCTGTTTCTAGAACTTTACAACAATGCCAAACAGATTCTTAAGCCACAGCACATCTCTCTTCTTTGATTTCTTTTATTTCCTTCAGCAAAGCCCCTTTTGAAGCAGTGAAGAATTCCACACAAGGCAGTGAAGATTCAATATACATTGCTTAAAGAGAATTATTTCCCTATAAATTGATTTCAAAAAAAAAAACTTGGCATTTTGACCAAAACCACATCTCTTAAATTATCTTGTATCCCTCCAAACACACAGTCCTAAGCCCTTTTTTGTCCATACTAGAAAGACAGTCATATTTTGGCACAATTTAAAAGGTTTTGAGAATGATGATGATTTAAAACAAAGTATTCCCCAAGCAGGCTGTGGACTTGAGCAGAAACAGCCGCAGAGTCCTGCGGGGACTTCACAGCATAGAATTGATTTAGCAGGGAGGTGTGTAGATTGAACAGTGATGGATGCTATAGAAAACTGGGTGATATAGAAGATAGATGGTCATTTGAAAAAGATCAAGGAAAAACACACTGAAAACCAGGAGAGCCTCCAGCTTTGTTCAAATTATGATCAGTGTCAGGCTCAGTAAGGCCTCAGAGACAAAATGCATGGATAAAGCCATGCTCTGCAGTGTCCTTTCTCTTCAGAAGGGCTGACCCAGTGCAAAAAGCTGTTGCTGCATTAGATGTCATTAGACATCAACACAGCTGTATGAAAACTCCTCTTACACAACACAGGGACATGCACATGGGGTGTTCATGCATTAAAATACTGATATTGGTGTTGCCAGATAGAGGGAAAATAAACATCTAACATCCCCTGGCTTCTCCTGGACAGGAGCTCAGACCCCAGATGTACTCCCAGCTCCCTTTCCTGCCTGGACTGGAGCAGGTGCTGCATGGGAGGTGCCGCATGGATGGTCACCCTGGGGCCAGGGGTCTTATCCTGAAAAGGATGGCCAGCATGGGAGAGGAAGAAGCAGAGCATGCTCTGCACTGCTTGTCCCCTGGAGCTCATTAAACATATGTCTTATTGTTTCTCTCTTTTTTTGCAGAATTGTTTTTTTGTGGTGACTAAAGATGAAGGCTATCCATCAGTCTTACTCTTAGAGAGCATTTCAGGCCCTTTTATGTTCTGCAAGCAGAAGACGGAGTGATGGAAATATGTCTGCAAATATTCCCTGTCCTCTCAAGAAAACATATCCCAAGACGAAACGTTGTAAAAAATCAACCATGCTGTTTTGATAAATTCCTATCTAAAGCTATCTAAAGCTATATAAACCTCATCCCATTGTAAACAGCAGAGAATGCAATTTTTAGAAAGACACTAACAGAAAATATGTACATTTGTCCTTGCAAATGTAAGTTAAATTCCAAGGGCTCCTTTTGAGACTACTTCCAATTCTTAATTTTGCAAATTCTGTTAATACCTTCTGTGCCTCATTAGCATATCCTGTATGCTCTTTAAATTATACAGAAGCTGCAATCAAAAACCTGCTAATGGAGATTCCAGAGAACCCTGACACACAAAAAATATGCTTAATATCTACATTTTAACATTAGTCAGAGCCTACATAGATCAAAGATATGCTCTGGAACAGCATGATTATAAGCCTGCACAAGTGAAAAATAGGAGCCAAATGAAAGGGCAGGACCCTGAGCATCTGCATATCTGTAGACTAAATATACTCATAAAGGAAAATGCTTTGGGAGACACTAATGATCTGTACACTACAGGAGTGTGGGAAGACCTGAAACAAAAGATTGGCACTGAAATCCTAAAATTATAGCAATAAAATTGCCAGTTTTCTTCCTCAAAGTTTCTACTGCTTTTCATCTTGTTCCTCATAAGAGCAAAATTCTCTATTATAATATTTAAATGAAGAAGCCTCAAACATAAATAAGCAAATACTTCATTCATGAAAAATTCTTACAAGTGCAAAATTTGTAACATGAAACTTTGATATTTAATACATTTCTGTAAAACCTTTAGAAAACATTGTGTGTACATACAGGCTTCTTTCAGAAAACCTGAGCAAAAATAGAGCTGATTTTGATAGGGTTGAAAACATTTACTTGCATTTTCAAAATGCAGGAGGGGTTAATTTTCAAACCACAGGAGGGGTTGAAAAGAATGTCAAAGTAAAAAACTCATGAAAGAAGGTGAATTCTTTTTTGCAACGGATTCATAAAGTAAGCTTTCAGTCTTGGAGCAATGCATCTTCAGGAGTTTAATTCAATGACCATGTTACTTGGCTCATTTGCTGATTGCCAATTTTGCTGATTATTTCTTGATCTGAATAACTCCCCTCAGGAAAAAAAAGAAAAAAAAAGAGGTAGCAGATTCATTTATCTGCCCTGAATCTACTAAACAATTGACTGATTTCAATCCCCTCATTTGAATTTCCAAATACAGAAAAGCCTCTAAATGCCAATATATTCCTTTCCACACTCATATGTCAGAATATGCCAGAAAAGTTCGCTAACATTTTTCATTCCTATGAAGTGCAGAATTTTACAGGTTGTGAACAAAGATCATTTTGTCAGCTCATAAAATAGTTTTATGTAGAAAATACAGCAACAATTCTCTTCTATTTCAGAATTAAGGAGTGGGAATCTTAATTAGACATAGGGATAATATCAGCTAGTTACACAGAACAGAATAAAATGCGTAAAGGGTATAAAATCTCATGCTTCAGGACATTAGTCAAGCAGTAATGGATGGGTTAGCACAGAAATACCCCTGGGGAGTAGGCAATTTTTTCATTTCCCCCTTCATTTATCGCCTTTGAAAGCTAACTCATCTGAACAGGTGTAAATGAGTCCAGTGGGTCTAATGAGACATATGAAAAAGAGGATGGGAGTTACAGTGAAGATCACTAGTTTGGAAATGAAGCTTCGTGAGAAGAAATAGCTGAATAATGCATTAGCTTGCCTGATAGCCACCCCTGCTACTCTTACCCCTGCTCCTCGCCCCACATTTTGTCACTGATTACCGAGGTGAAGCAATTAGGCATGTCGATTCTCAACTACCCATAACCTATTGCTGGCTCCCCAGCAGGGATGAGCCTATTATGTACATATGAATGCAGCAGCTTTCCCATTTGTACGGACCAGTACGTTTTTAGGATCAATTTAGCTCACCGTTATAATGTGCAAAGGAGATGTAATGTGTCTTCTTACTAAACCAAACAATATCTTTCAGTGAATTTTTTGTCTTCATCCCAGCGTGTGCTGTTTCCCTGGAGGAAGCACAATGTGTTATACGAGTTTGGGCATCAGCTATGGCTTGTCTTCAGTGATGGTTGCTTCTATGCGGAGATGACTCTGGCTGCAACATCCTAATGACAAGGCACAGATTGTAACCTCAGTAAAACTAAACGAACTGAGCCCTGCAATCCCCACCAGCAATTGATTTTGGCTACTAATTTGTGGCAAAAACTACCAGCCTCCAGTCTCTCCTAGTGTTTTACAGGAAGATAGCTGTAAATCCTGCAGAAAACCCCCTCTCTGCACTGAAGACAAAGCTTATGTGCATAAACTGAGCTGCCAATAAATTCAATGCAAGTTGTCCATAAGCCAGATTCTCAGCTGGTGTGGACTGGCACGGTTCCATGCATGTCAATTACCAGCAATATGATGTCTGTCTCTGCTGCTGGTAGGCCATGTGCTAATTTGCAGGAGGAGAGGACATATCACACTGGATGGCTCTTGCTGGGCTGCAGCAGAGCACAGGGAATTAACTGTTTGTGTGGTTTGATGGTCACCCCGTTTCACCCAGGACTGCAGTGACTAGGGCTTTGACCCAGACTTGGCTCCCTGCTCTGCTCTGGGATTGAAATGTCTCCTTGGTTGCAATCATTGACCCCTTAAAGTGGATGATGTGATGAGTAGCTGTCAGCCTCTCTCGAGCCCGTTGCAGTGTCATATTTAGAGTCAGGAAAAGCAGGGCTGTGGGTAGCCCTGTGGCCTGCCTGGTGCACAGACACTGCAAGCAGGAATATAAACATCCTGTGAGTTCACAACAATTATTCATCAGTTAATGTACACAGCAGGCAGCGAAGGATAACAGGCTACTAGGCTCAGCAGGAGCACACTTGCTGCCCATGACAGAGGCATCCTGTCTGTTGTCCAGGCAGCCGTCAGTCAGATGGGGAAGTGTCAGCTTGGAAATGCCTGAACTTCGACCTTCCTGAATTGCTCTCATTTCTTGGAGTTTTGTGCCATCACATGTCAGTAGTTTTCTCCTGAGGACTTAATTCTCCTTCTGCCTGTGTTTTGAATTTTCCTCTTTTGCATGGCTTTGGCTCATGTTCCCTTAGAGTTTGACAGCTGCTCTTTTCATTCAAGCTAAGCTGAAATCAGAGAGCTTGGTTTCAAAATCCAAGCCGTGGGTCACAGGCAGCTAAAACCCTGGGCTGCATGTTCCATTGCCATCTCCAGCAGTGCAGTTCCACTCCTCCTTTCGCACCTTTACTGGGCCATCAGCAGCTGCGCAGCAAACCTGGAGACAGGATCAGATCCAGGCACAAGCAATTATTTTTTTTTTCCATATGGATGTAGCTTGCAGCCAGGCCATACTCCTGGCTTCACAAGGGTTAGCAGCAGCACTAAGAAGGGAAACAGAACAGCTATCCAAGGAAAAGGTGAAAAGATAGTAACCTTGTAGCTTTAATCAGAAAGGGGGTCTGACTCTACCAATTATGAAACTACAATTTGAGAACAAGACACTCAAAAAGCCTAGTAGCAATTTAAGGAAATATCCATAGGAGATGTAAGTCTTCCTTCCCCTAGGCAAAGCAGAGAAATCAACTCCAGTCTACCAGTCCTGAAAGTGCTCACTTGATATTGAAGGACTGATTAAAAGGGACATATTTCACTTTCTTCCTATATTTTGTGACAAGACTTTAAACAATGTCCTCTAGAGCCACTGGTAGCATTTTTCCTAAAGGTTTCCAAAATTACAATACCATTCTCAATTTACAGATCAAATTTAATGTTTCCAGTGTTTTGTTGATTTTTTTTTAATTTATACAAGTTAAAAAACAGAATAAGTTGCATGTTGGGAAAAAACCTTCCTCTTCCATTTAGCATCCAAATCAAGAAAACAATTATTCATGGAGTCCTATCCTGCTGTGCTGCTCCAATATGTATTTTATAGAAACCATTTCCTACAGTTCAAGCTGTTCTCTGTTTTCACAGTGATGTGTCCCAAAGGATATCCTAAGGAATTACTTGACCTCTAGTCCCTGATATTTTCAGAAAGAATCTGCTGGAGATGCTTACTGAAACAGAAGGTGGAAAAGAAAAC
This sequence comes from Ploceus nigricollis, assembly GCA_013399945.1. Lineage (NCBI taxonomy): Eukaryota > Metazoa > Chordata > Aves > Passeriformes > Ploceidae > Ploceus > Ploceus nigricollis. The sequence goes on along the minus strand of VXBC01002721.1, from coordinate 110,506 downwards.
GGACTGAAGACAACTTCTACAGGCTTTTTATTTCAGAGACTGAGTTCAGGACCACCTGTCTGTAAAAACAGTGGGACAGCCTGATTTTCCATATCAGTGTCTGCTCCTAGGGGTAACAGTAGGAAAAAAGAGCTTTCTGATCCTTGTTTCATCTCTACTGATGCTCTGAAGAGAGATTGCATACAGATTTCATCATTGTTTAACAGTACTAGTTTTTAAAACTTTTGCTCTTAGTTCTTCTGAAACTTTTTACTAGAAGGAAAGATTACAGTATCCAAACCAATTCTTGAGAAAAGATTGAACTGACAGAAATTTATTTATTTGTGCCTGTTGTCATTGAAATATGTTGGTTAGACTGTAGTTTAAAAATTGTTTAACTGATGCACAAGGGAATTTTTCAAAATTTTTCTTTGCCCTTTGAAAGAACCAGGTCCAGAGCATATAGCACAGCGGGTGTGGACACATGATCTAACACGGCTGAGATACGACAGGTGAACAAATTACCACTATGCAGCTGAGCTCCCACATCTGGACAGTCGTGCCTCCTGGCTTATTCCAATAATGAAACAGAATATATTAGAGGAAGCAAATATGTTCCCCCAATGGTGGGGAAAAGCATGAAGAGTCAATTATTACCACCCAGCTGCTAGGCATTGATTTCTTATGCCACAATGATTCAATCATTCTTGATTGTATGCCAAAAAGGTACATACAATTGGTGCTACGTGGTACCAGATGATGGGTGGTAACTTTCTGGCTTTACTTGGCTTCATTACACTTCATCATGTGTAACTTCAGATTCATTCTCAGGAATAATACAGTAATTTGTGTTCACATTGCCTAAAACGGCTTCTTTGGACTTTTCGAAAGCAGCTTGGAGTATTAGAAACTTTAATTCTATTGAAAAAGGGAAGTATTTACATGTGATACAGTACTTGTCCTAATGTATACCTGCCAAATTGCATTCATCTTGCGACTTGTCACATCAACATGTTTCAAGATGCATGACAAGATGTTTTACAACCTTAAGGTGTTTCTGTTTGTGAATTATTTTACACTGAAAGAATTTGCAATGAGTGTTTGCTCAATCTGGTTATTTTTATGTGCAGCAACTTGTAAAGCTTTGTATTTCTGCACTATTTTGGACAAAAAACTTGCAGTATAATTGACAACAACAATATTAAAATTGTTTCCACTGTATGTGCTTTTAATTTCTTTCTTTTCCTTCTACCATTTTTGTGACAAAATCTCTCATTGAAGTAAGAAACACAAATAGGATTGTGCAGTAGCCATTTCCATTAGAAGATCAATATTTTACTTCTTGCTCTTTGTTGTAAGATGATTTTTAACTCCCTAGCAATATTTTATACCGTTATAAAGAGCTTTTTGGTAGCATTTTGGCCTTTTCTATAAATTTGATTTCACCTGATTAAATGTCTTTAGTGTAGACTTCAACAGCTAGGGAGATTTCTAGCTTTGCCTTACAATTTTTTGGAAAGAAATAAGCATTGAAACAGAATGGATTATTTTACCCTCAACTGATCATCTAAGATGGGACACCTAAAAGAAAGCATCCAATTTGTGCTCTTGAATGCCTAAATCTTTCCACTGACTGAGGGAGGCTGATGATGACAGAGATTTATTCAGAGTAGGCATCCAAAACTGAAACAAAGTGATCCGATGCTCTTGCAGGTTTTTCCCAGGGTCTTATTGTTGAAAGGAAGTGGAAACTGTACACAATTTGTCACTGCTGCCAGATCTCTACCACTACAAGCTTCATTCCACCTGCCTTTAGCAAACAAACATTGCTGATCATCATGATGACAAGGAATTAAACATATGTGCAGTGCCACCCTCCCAGCCTCCACAGCTATAAAAATATCCTGTCTGTGAGTATTGGTTGTAAGTATTCAGTTGAAATGAATTACCCACTAGAATGTTAAATAAAGGTTATCTAATACTTTATTTTGGAGGTGGGGAAGGGATTTCTAACCTCAATCACATAATAATATTGAACGAGCTGCATTTCAATCTTGTTGGCCAATAAAACATTGATTACACAGCTGATGCCACAGTAGAAAAATTATATCTCTCTGAGAAAGCTTGTGAATGTTTCACACAACAAAGGAAGTGTACTGTGCATAGAAACATTATGCAATGTGTTACACAAAACCAACATAGCGTGGAGTGTATTATTTCCTAATATTTGTTTTTATGGTACTTCTAAGAGATCTGTAAGTCATCTGTTTAGCCTGAAGAAATACCTCCTGATTGTTACAAAGCCAGCAAAAATCTCCAGCTCAGAATTCATAGGCTTTCACTAACACTCCTGAAAATTTTAGAGGCCAGCTAAATCTCAGCCCTGGTGGAGCTTTTGGCAAGCTCTGCAGATCCAAATTCTGGCTTCTTCTGCACATGTGTTCTTTTGACCCTGGTCTATTAACCCTTGCTAAGTCACATTTAATAGAGTTTCTGATGTACTCATGCATTACCACTTCAGAAATTCGTCTCTGAAAGAAAGAAAGTAATTCTGCATGTTCTTTACAGTTCTCTTATTTAGTTCATATTTGGAAACACCGACAAATATTTTTTCCTTTTCTAGAATAGGAAGATTCTTAGAAAGTTGAACAGGCCCAGTCCCTGATAGCTAGGCTTCTAAGTGCTCCTGTGATAATCCTCTCTCTATGCCCTAGCTGGCCATGTCCAAGGAAATACAGTTTTCTTTTTTTTCCAAGGAGCCACATTACAAAAACATACAAAGATATTTCTCCGTGAGGTCTTTAGCTGTTTTTGGACAGAACTTTAATGAACTTTCTTTTTGGTTAAGGCCTTCAAAACACATCCCACCTTCCTTCCCTTTCTTGGCATTTGAATGCTGTTTAATCAGTAACAAGCACTAAACAAAATGAAAGAGCCAGGAGAGGAAATGTGGGATCAAATAATCTAGTTCTTTTCATGCTTTATTCCAGAAATCATCAGTGAGAGATTGTGTGATTGGTTCCAATCTCATTTAATAGCCAGCTAAAAACATTCCTTAAAGAAGCCAGTAACATTCAGTGACTCTGAGCACAAAAGGGCATTCAGGGATTTTGTTTCTCAGTCCAAGGAAAGTGTTCAGAATCCTTTCCGATAAGACCATTCTGCAGCTTTAATTTCTCATTAGAGCAGTTTTCAAGTCTAAAGTCAGATTTCCATTCAGATGCATCTTCTGAATACAAGTTACTGTGCTGGTAAAGTGTTTGTTAATTAGAAGAACATGTGGTATAGATGTGTGTGTTCTCTTGATCCACTTTAGATAAGTGTGCTTGCCTCTTTGGAGCACTGCAGAATGTGTTCTCAGATGGGGCACCTTATAACTTGTGTGGCTGTTGGATGAACAGGCACTGAACAGTCCTTAGGCAGTATAAGCATGTTTCTGACTTGATAATAAAATGTGGAAAATCCATATACCTTTAAAGAAAGGGAGAAATTTAAATTGGAGTAATTAAAATCTGAGGTAGCAATGGATCTCAACTCACATGTACAATGGATGTACAAACACCAAGCATTGTTTACTGCTCTTATGCAAACTTTGTTGTTGCATCGCATTGTGGGCTGAGAAGAAACAAGCTACAGAGTTTTCCCACTCCAGCTCTGAGGCTCTGCTGCAGGAGAGAAGGGGTGGGGAAGGAGTGCAATCTTGACTTTTATCTCCCTCACGCTGGGCAAGATGAGCAGATGTTTCTCAGAGAACATGGGCTTTCCAAATAAGTGCTCCTGGAATATTAGCTTGCTCCCTTTGCTATAGATTCACAGTGATTCCCCAATCTTTTTATTGAGAGAAAATAATAAAAAGAAAAATAAAAGAAAGCCACTTATTTGAAAGCCACTGTCTTGCAGCTCCATCACGCCCTTGTTCAGCCATAGCCAAGGTAAGAAACTGCCCTTGCCACACCATCTTGGGAGCCCAGAGCTGACAGCTGTCCCTGAAAAGGCTCTGCTTTCACTGCCAGCCCACAAGCAAAGGGTACTCAGTAAAGTGTGAGACGACAAATAGCAGGACCCACACCAAACACTAGAAGCCTATAACTGTGTTTAAAAAGGAGAAGGAGACAAGGGAGTGAGATTCCTGATGGTTTCTTGTGTAGTATGGGAAATCTTGCTTGTAACACATCAACATAAATTCTTATGCTTTTCTGCTTACATGCAGCTTTTGTGCTAAGCTCCCCATATTCTTGATTTATTCCTGAACAAGTGCTTCCTCTTGGGTATCACATGGACTGAAGCAAGGTCCCTCACAGGCATGGGAGATGTTTACACCAGTGGGTACCTGGGAACCCTGAAGTACCCAGATGGATTTAATTTTCTAAAAATGTCCTTCCTGGAAAGCTAATTTTCTCAACAGAGTAAAAACTGCAGGATTACCCCAATGTACTACCCTAAGAGGTGTAAGCAAAAGTTTGACACAAAACACTTAATAAATATGAATATACAAATATTTCGGTAATAAATCCAAATATGTCCAGGAATGTTCTCGCACCCTGAAATAAAATCGTCTTTGCTAATAAACCATTTGGACTATTCCCCACTATACACATGGGCTTTTCACCCCATATCTTTTACTGATGTCCCGAGTACATCCTAGATGTTTAACTGCCCAGGAACCATTCCCAAAAGATAGCTGGCTTCACCCTCTCTTGGTGGCTTGAGCACCTACCTACTGTAAATTGGAACTGATCCAGAGCAATATACCTCCACACCCAGCAGTTTTCACCACCATGCTTAACCTGGTGAGATAGACATAGATCAAACAGGTTAAGGTGCAAAATTAATATCTAGCTGACAAATAAAAGTATCTTCATTCTCACAGTTCTGGAGTATCCAAGTACTGCTAAGGTCAAGAGCAGTGACAGGGTTCTGAGGTCCCTATGAATTAATTTAGTTCTATTTGTGTAGAGTTTGAGAAGTCTGATGATACTTTTGGACATTTTGACCAAACTCTGTGTGACAGTCTTAAACGCTGGCTGTGTTATTCCCACAATCTCTTTAGAAAACACAAATACCCATTTGCCAACATGAGACAAGGCTGACATGTTTGCACTACCGGAACTTGAATGTGGCTGAAAATTTAGTCTTGTGTGGCATAGGAAGTGTATTATTTGAATCTTAACTGCAAAATTCTCAGCCAGTGGGATAATAAATTCTGAAACAAAATAGAGCAAAGCCTTTGCAATCCATGCTTTGCATCTGTTTCTTGAAATAAAAAGCAGGTTGTGGCTATTCTTTGTCACACCCAGTAGCATATAAAATGTGAAAAGGATTTTTGGCTTCCAGTCCATGGCTGTTAATAATTCTTTTTAAAATCCTCTGTTTATGCCTCATTTCCAGGTTGAATGTGGTTTTACAGGACTTGCACATGGAATTGAAGAATGGACTCAGTCTTGAAAATAACCTGTGATTAACCAAAATGAAACCCCTGCACATTTTTAATTTGGTCTCCCATGTCTTTCTAATTATTTGGTGCAAGCTATACAGTGATTCACTAGCATGATTGGGTTACAGTGTGCTTGTCACATGTAAGTCCAGCATGGCTTACAGAATTGACAATATTTTAAAAATTTTATTTTAATTTTAGACCTCTCCCTTTAAAAGGTAAGTTATATGTTTGTTGCCAGGAAATCAAATCCCACTTTGTCCATTAATATCTTTCTGAAGTATCCTTATTAATCATTGTTGTCAGAGGAAAGTGACTGGAGGCAAAACAGAAAGTCAGCAGTGATTAAAATAAATGCTGAGAGAAATGGAACAATTGCATGGACACAGTACTTTTAATCTGTAATGAAGACTGATGCTTGTATCGGAAACAAAACTATCCTGGTGGTCTTCAACTCCTCTTCAATCGATATCCCATCTGCATCTTAAAAAGCAAGCTTGACTCTCCCTTCACAGAAGGAGATGGTCACTTGTGATCGAGGCTGTCAGCTGGCTCTAAGTGGTGTCATTCCTTTGGTTTTCATGGAGTTATGCTGCTTTAGGCTGGCTTAAGCCCTCAACACGCATAGCAGAGGTGTCAAAGGGCAGGGGAAAGGCATGTGAAACACCTGTGTGAATACAGCAGGACACTCACCTCTTCTGACTGGCTGGTTATGCTGTGTTTGATGCACCCCAGGATGTGGTTTGTCCTCTTGGCAGCCGGGGCACAATGTAGGCTCACACTGAGCTGCTGCTGACCTGCATTGCCAGATTGCTCCCTACAGAGCTGCTCTCCAGGCACTCCTCTCCCAGTTTACACTTATACCCAGCAATACATGCTTGTTCTGGCACTTTTTCTCCCCCCATTTCAACACTGCTGTTCTTCAGCCCTGTGTCAGGGAAGAGAGGTATCACAGGGCTGGTGCTTTACAAATGCTTAATTCAACACTATTTTGCTGAAGCACAGCTTCGGCGAGTTCCTCCCCCAATTTTAGGGCTGCCTGAATCAGCTGAAACCACCGTTATGTCAGATTTTACTATTTGTAAAACAGGGATAGTGTTACCTGCTACCTTTGTTCTGCATATTGGATCCTCCACAGGCAAAGTGTTACATGAATGTTCCACATTTACCATTTCAAATAGTAAATCAAGGGCAGAACAAGTACAACAAGCCGGAACAGGTCTTAAATCTGCAGCCATAAGCAGAGTTCTGTGTGCAAAACGTTTCAAAAATAATATGAAAATGTGGGAATAATTCTCTTTAGTGAAGGAATAAGAGTAATTGCAGAAGCATAGGGGTGAGATGGGAATTACCACTCACACGAAATTAACTGCAACAGTGTTTTGCAAGCACACAGGACATGAATATGAAGGATTAGCCAAAAGGACTGGAAAAGTGGTCCAGCAGAGCTATAGCAAAAGCCAGAGTCTTGGTGGCTACTGTTAGAAATTGAAGTCTTTATGGTTCTGTTTCATATGGACTAAATTAATATTACTGACAGGATTCTGCGTATATTGGAACAATTAATTTCCCCACCAAAAAAAAACACTGCAGCAGCTAAATCCATAGGAAAATTTCTATTAAATAAAGAATTAGGTCATTGTATATGATTTCAGACAGCCATCACATAAGCAATCTATGGGAGTACAGTGGTTCCTGGAAGTCAGGCAGTATGATATCCTTAATTTGTCTGAAGAGGTACAACTCCATTTCCAGATGCAGGTCAGGTAAATGTTCTTCACTTCAAAACATACAGAGGAAGATTGGTAAATGTTAAGTAGGACACATTGTATTTCCATAAAAAATATACTGAGGTATAAGGAAATATGACGTGGCCCATCGTCCTGGCTTTGAGTATGTCTTGAGTGAAAGGAGAGATCAGTCTTGGACACAGCAGAACCAGTACAGCTGTATTCTGGATTTGAAAAGCACATGCAAAAGATATTTGACTCCTGGGTACTGCTCAGTACAGCTCTATCAAGAATTCTCTGATTACAGGTTAAGAACATCTGTTAATGAAAAAACAACTCTTCTCCCAAAAAAGAAGGTTTTCAGGAAAGGTTGTTTTTCTTTAGACAAGCTTCATAGGATTCCCTTGTTGTATAAGAGGAGAGGCCTCAAATACTTACGTAATTAATGTGAAAGGTGATAAAATAAGTTACCTATTAAACCAAATAAAGACAGGTTATGTCTCACTTCCTTAAAGGCATAGTTGTGATTGCAACCCCTCTGACAAATATCTCCTCCGTGCTTTCCTAATGGCAAAGGAGGCTGGGTGCTGAGGCCACGGGCAGGGACACAGGACAACGTTGTGCAGGAGCAGTACATAGCACCACAAAAAGCAGCTCCTCCTGGGCTCATGCCTGGCACAGAAATTCCAGTGGTGGCCAGCACTGCTGCATGCACTCCTGCAAGTTGCTGAGGCTCCTTAATGTCCAATAAAGTACAAATAAATCCAGGCTGTGCACATTGCACATTTCAACACATGTTGAAAGACACGTTCAGCATTGTGAAGTGACCCTCAGAGTCTGAAATGTGAGAACTTGGTGCCTGGAACTTGAAGGTCAAGAGCTTGAAGATAATTTCCCGCTTTACATTTGATATCTGCAAGACAATAACCTTACACAAAAATCATGTTGTTTCTCATGCAGACATCAACTATAGCTCAGACAGGTAATAAAAAGAGAATTGTAAATAGAATCATAATTCACGGAATCATAGCAAGATTTTAGTTCATAGAGCCCTTAAAGATCATCTAATTCCAACCTCCCTACCATGGACAGGTACTCACCCACTACTCACCCACGAACAGCTTCACTTCTGGCTGTTGGAGTCCAAAATATGCCCAGGATGTATATTTAGGGAGGAGTTTTCCTTTCTTGTAAAAATACTCAGAGTCATCAGGACCTATAATTCTTCAAAGCCCAGAGGTATTTGCAGCTATTAACAGTATTTTCTGTAACTCCTACATCTTGGACCTCTGAAAACCAGGAAAAAACAGACATAAACCATATATATATATATACACATTATTTACCCAAGCAACTTTAATTCTGCTGACCCTGACTAAAATGATAGAAAGGAAGAAGCACCTGCCAGTAGTTTAGCTGCACCCAGTTTATTAGCTTTAAGTGTCCTGAAGGGCTGAAGATAAAATGGAGCAATCAGGAGAGCTGTGATTGTGATGTGAAGTGCTTCAGGCATCCTCTGTGTGTATGGAGAAAGGAAGAGCTGCAAATGTACCTCAGCAGGGGCTGTGGTGCCTCATTTCAGCAGTGTGCTGAATAGGTTATGCCAGGAGCTTAGCAGAATTTCTCTTTTTGTCTTGGGGATTATAATCCATTAAATGTGAGGTGAGTGAAATCTGTGGATCTTTATCCTTGGAAAATGAAAGAGGGCTGTTAGATGGCATTGTATATGAAAGGTGAGGGGATTACCAAAAGAAAGTGAAGAACCCTAAATATTAGCAGATGTGAGGCTTTTTCAGAGCACGGAAAGTATGTTACATCAGGCATTTCCCACTCTATTCATTTCCAAGACAGGGAGCACGCATGTGTGGTAAAGGCACAGCACACCATTTAGAGACGACAGAATTATGGATGTGCTGCTCACCTGCATTTGCTTTTAGAGATTCAAGATGATTGAACTCAACATTACAGAAGCATGTGGGGCACTGTGGAGAGCCTTGTGTCTAATTAACAAGTTCTGCCACTCTATTTTCAAGGGACTGGTTTGCTTTGTCTGGTAGATTGGTTTTTAGCTCATCTTCCTGCTGTTGATGGAAGAAGGTTGGAAGGGCAACAGGAAATTGAGATCTGTTTCAGGAAGAAAAATTGCTTTTCAGACAAAATAGTAATTATGCACAAAATAGTTTAGCATGGACATACTACTGTGTTTAGATAGAAATAAGGGACACAGCTTTCTTCTGGAACATTCCTTTGCCTGCTGTATGCATTGTAAGCAAGGCATGAAGGATATGAATATTCTTGGAGGTGTTTCCAAAGGGTTCATTAGACCCCTGAAATAATTCCAAATGTAGTCTGTGTCCTTGCATGTTCGCATTTCTATTCCAAGGTGGGAACAATGAGTGGTAATTACAGGTGTGAAAATCACCTCTCTAAATACAGTTCTCTCAGCAGAATGAGAATACCCATCGGTATAAATACAGATGGAGGAAGGAAGCTCAAAAAGCTTTGAACTGCTTTCTTGCTATCAGTGCTACACGGCAGCACTAGCACCTGAGTCTGTGATGTGCATCAGGCGCACCTGTTCTCAGCTACTCTATCCAACCAGTCTCTTTTAAGTATATTTCAAGCACCCTTTTTCCCCTCTATTCCCTTTCCAGAGAGACAAGACAAAACATACAAAAGAACAGAAGTCCTTGGACTCATAGGCATTCACAAAAGATAGAAAAGAGGAATGCAAAAGCCTCTGTTAGATTGACAGCTGCAGGCAATTCACACATTTCCAAAACCAGAGCACACTAGACCATGGAGGAAGGTAATCTCATGCATCCCTCTCATAGTAATTGTTAGATCCCATGAGAAAGCAAAGTCCCCACATCCCACTTATGCCCCCCTCATCTTACTGTGGGCATGGTCCCTTAGTTTAGGACCAGTAAACTCTTTCTTCTATACTTTTAGATGCCTTCTCCATGAGTTCTTGCTTCTCTTTTGAAATAATTTCTATTTGTAGCTCACTTTATTTTGCAAGTGCATCCTTAATTTCCTGCTGAGTTCAGATGAGTTTATTCCCCACTCTCACTATCCCCCAAAAGAATATTCAAGGTTGACAGATACACAGATGATGACAATATGAATAGCTTATAGCAATAGAACGATTTAATTTTTCTTTTGCTTCAACACAATGGAAATGCATTAAGAAAAGAGAAAAAAGCCATCCACTGTGTTTTAAAAAAAGAGTGAGCTCATTTTCAGACATTTTACATAGAAGAGAAATTAGCTGTTTTTCATGGTAAAGTGAATATTCAGTTCTTAAAAATATAGCCCAATGTCATCAACAAACTAATCTGCAGAAATACAGAGGCTACCAATTCAGTTATTCACTTGAAAACTTTGATTTAAAGTGTGATTTAAAGGCCATTAATGTCAGCGGAAGACTTTCCACTGACTTCTAAAGGATTTTTCATCAGACCATTACAGAAGTAACATTTCTGGGTCCATGGAAGAAATAGAAGTCAGACATGAAAATTAAATCCCTAAACTGTGGATTGTGGACAGAAGGAAAACACATTCAGCATATTAAGATGAAACATGCTTTTTCCTCTAATGCTTGGAGAAACAAGAAGTGCAATACACTAACGTTCTAATAAATTACCTATTCAAGCACTTGTGTATGCTTAAGTGGCAGACATTAAGATATTTTCAGACAGATGACTCCATCCTGTCATTTGGCACCTTGTTGCCACAGTCTTCTGCTTAATTCAAGTCACACCTCTCCTTCTTTGATAGAGCTCTTGTTGTAAAGTCACCTTGTGGTTCTCACACGGCCTGCTCCATTTTTTACTTTACAGCTAGCCTGATCTGCCTTCCATGTCATTACACGAGAACTCCACCAGAAATACGTGCTTGGAGGCAGTAGATAAACTGTGGGGTATTTGTAAGGCAGTCTTTGTAAGTGTGAAAAACAACAGGGCAAGAATAACTGCTGGAGGATTAGCTGGCCACCCAGCTACAGTTTTTCAATGCATTATCAGCTCAGCTTGCTGATAGGGTGACAATATTAAGAGGAATGAAAGTTAGTACATCTGCCTCTGGTTTTTATTAAAATTGAAAGCATGCAGATGAAAAATACCATACCCTAGCCATCAGATTTTCCTCCATTCTGAGAAAGATACCACAGTTCTCCTGGAGGTAATGGGGTTCTCAAAAACACTGCAGTTGGTCAACTGGTACAGTTGTCATTTCCTACCTGACCATAGGTGCTGGGAAGCTTTCATCCCTCTTGTGTGGTCTGCTAGCCAACACAATGCTAGCTAATGTTCTTCCATGTAAATTGCTAAAATAAGCAAAATAACAGCTCTTGCTGATCTGTAATTTTAAAGAGAGAGAAAAAAGGTCATTCACAGAGATAAGTAGGGAGAAGAAGAACTGACCCAGAAAAAATTTCCCCTTCTTCTCCCACCCTGCTATAATTCTCTTAAAAGTTTATCTAAAAGAAGTTGAAAGTTTCAAATGATGCCATGACTGCTGGATCTCTACCCTTCATGAAAGCAAAAGAAACAGCAAGATTTTGTTGAAAAGATCAGAACAGAAAGAAATGTTCATCATTGCAATTACACTGAAAAGTTGTGGGAGACAGATGGCATCTACGTAATTGAAAATTTCTACACATGGGTATTCAGTTCATGGGAATTGAATCTCTCTCTCTATTCCCTACTAGAAAAAATTAATCCTGTTCAGTGTACAAAAGACCGAAAGGAGATATATGAACCTTCAAAAATGTAAAAAGAAAGTGATAAATTGTTTTTCATGTTTTCTGGGAGTAGACACAAAAATTATAGGATTATGTCAGTACAATATAGAATCATTCTAAACTCACAGAATTTCACAAATATTATTCATGAAAACATATTGCCTGGAGAGTGATGAACTTTTTGACTGAGGAAAGAGAAGAGGAAGGTTATCATAGGTAAAGGATAACAATTGAGGCAGATGACTGATGTCCCTTTGAATTCTGCAGTTCTGTGTTTCACCAATCACCATTATTCATCAGTTCTGAGCTATTCTAGGTTCAAATCTTTTTGAATGCCCATGATCTCCTTAAAATTTACTAAGATACAACCCATGATCTCCTTAAAATTTACTAAGATACAAGGCTTTACCGTGAGATAGAAGATCTTTACTCCCACCAGTGGCACCCCAATTATCTCATTGCCATCTTTAATGAGAAAGGGCTCCTGGTGATGAACCTGGTCCAGAATAAATGACCAGACATAGCATTTATGGTCATAGTAGACTGTCCCTTCACCAGAAGGCTTTAAAACAGGAAGGACCATCAAGCTTAAACAGATTTATTAACACGGAAAAATGCAGTTATTGTCCTGTCTGTGATGGAGGTCAGGCTAAAGTAATATTACTTGTAGTTTCCAGTGAGTAGCGTTTGCACCAACACTTGATGGCTTGGGAATGAGCAGAAATGGAAACTCCTGAAGGGCAGGAAGCCATATCTGCCTGTTGCAGAGTTCAACAATAGTGTAGATGGGCTTTTCCTGTTCATTTCCCTTGTCTTGACCAATAAATAAGCAAGCTTGAGCAATTAAACCATGAGGGGGGAAAACTTGCTGACTAATGAACTGGATTTTTTCTCATTCCTGACCTTGCTGGGCCATTCCATCAGTTTAGAGGATCATTAATCAACAAATCTCTTTCATTTTATCTTTGCCTGGAAAATGAAAAGGTTCACACTTTGTATTAGTGTCATGCACATACAGTTTATAAAGTCATATTCAATGAATAAATGTACACTTTAATAAGTAGTTTACCAGTTGTTGTTGTTGACCTTGGTCAACAGACTGCCTGTATACCATGGCTTCTCAGTTCTCACTACCACTTCTCTTTTTGTATTCTGCTCTGTTACTTTTACACAGTATTTACTATTAACAATAAATTTAATATTTTAAAATATTCCTTCATATATAATGTGACTGCTAAGACTGAAAATATTTTACTTTGAGACTCCTTCTGTTATTAGGAGACAAATACCTTATTTTTTTCCTCAGTCCTCCTTCTGAAGAGGAACAATAGAAACCAATGTAACCGCTAGGAAACATATATTAGTCTCTTGGCTTTATTTCTGAAGCTTCTCTATTAGAGCCCATTTAATTAGATGCATAAATCCTGTAAATGATGTCAATGTTCATAATTAAATGAGACAATTGTGAAATCAGTTGCAGCACAAAATGTAGATAAATGTGGGAAGGAACAATAAGGGATTGCTTTATTATAAATCTGCATGCCTAACACTACCATAGTGATGTAGCAGAGAACCTATAACATCTGCTTCATACATATGAAAATTCAATTAAATTATCAGCCATGAATTACTGTAGCACAAATATCAACAATAAAAACTTTGACCTAATTATTTTAAGATTTTTCAGAAGGAAAAGGTCACATTTCAGTACAATGAAGTGGGTAGATTCATTTTTGTGATACTTAAAACGCTTAATCCTGTAAAGTCTTTTAAAAATATATCTTTCACCAATGGAAAGAATACAAAAAGAATAAAGAGACAGATTTAAAATTTACTGCTGCTCAAAATAGAGTCAAATGACATAAAAATGAAAATACAACTTAACTGTAAATTGTTGTAGCAACTGAAGCTCTATTAATTAGGATATTTTATATCAAATTAGAGCCCACATCTGAACTCAAGGTACATATTATTGTTTCTTTAAAAGAAATATCTATTTTTCTGAAATAAGCTGGGTGGTACTGTCACTCCAATAGTTTGGTGGAAGAGGAGTTTAGGGGAGAAAAAATGGCCAGGGAAGAAGAATTTCAAATGTTTTCACCCTCCCCATGTTCACGCTTAAAGGACCGACAGCAATCTTGACTTTGCCTGCAATATGCATAAATGCACTTTCATTAGTATAATCACACATATGTGAATACACAGAGATATTGTACATATATATGTATGCATATATATACAAATTTATATCACTCTTCTTTTTCTCCCTTTTGGCCAAGTTTAGACTACACTGACTTCTAGTCAGCCTGCCATCCTTAGAAATTATACACCAGACAGATACGATCCCATCAAATCAGAAGCAAATTTTAATATTTATTCCCAAATAAATCTTGGTGACAGATGGACTGTTCTTTACAGGAATAATAATTAGGAGTTAGGTCCTCCAGCTGGATTTGGCAGCCCTGTTGGAAAAGCAATCCTCAAAGTCTTTGGGCAGATGCTCAAGTCCACCACCATGAAGTCACAGCTGAAGGACTAGCTCCTTCAGAGAACTTGGAGTGCTCTGCAGTTCAGTGCTTCAGAAAGACCCTGCTGCTGATGTCACATCCACTTTTGTGAGAAACACGAGAGCTGAGCCCAGGGCACAGCCAATGCTCCATGTCCACACTCTCGACCTTGGCAGTACCAGATAGTGGCATCTTCTACTGTTTTTTATAAGCTGCCAAAGCCAATGTCAGCACTTAACAAAGAACAAAACCAATGGGGCATATCCAAAGTATTTGCTTAGCATTATTGAATGGCAAACAGATAGATGGAGGAGTCACAATAAAAGGATTTATCCCTGAAGATCCTCAAGTAAAGCACCTAAGCAGAGACCTTCCTTCTGCACTAAATGAACAGTTCAGCATGGCTTTGATCCTTGCATGGGTACACAGAAGAGTATAAAATCGTTCATCTCCTCCTCCTCCTATTCCAAACACCAGTTAAAATCCTAGGGAGATGGGTTATCATAGGCCTAATAGACAGCGGGTAGTACACTTCCTTGGACTTGGAAATTGTTGCAGAACTTAAAGCAAGCCTGGCTAGAGCATAGCTGCTGAACCACACTGCTATTTGACTTTGGAGAAGGCAGCTCACTGCCCTGACTTTTCCCCAAAGAGGTTTTCTGAAAAACAGTCAGCTTACCCAAACTCACAAATGCTGCAGAATTTCTATTGATCCAGACCTATACACCCAAACCTCTAAAGAGAAAGCCCTTTAGATGCAGAGGGTTCAGCCCTGAGGAATCTTTGGGTCTGAAGGCAATGGAGCTTTAAGAAAGGTGATGCAAATCTCTGCAACAAATCTGCTTGAAGAAACCCACAGATAACTCCAAAGTTTGCATTCAGCAAGAAGAGCTGGGTAGAAGAGCATTTGGGATGTATGGGAAGGTGATGGCACTCATTTGTAACTCAAAGCTAGCCGGCCGCAAGCCAGCTCTGGCTCAGGTGCTCTCTAATCAACTGTGAGTGCATGGCTTCCACACAAGACCTGGATGGGGTCCAGATGGCTCAAGGCACAGGTGGGAAGACAGACACATCCCTGACAGATGTGCCCTCAAACCTGATCAATCTTCCATCAAATTGGAGTCCAGCATTTGCTCCTACACTATTCCCTTGGGGACTCTGCATCAAGGCTGGTAGCTCACAGGTTTCACAGCCTGTTTAGAGCCAGCTGTATTGGATACATAAAGCACTAGTGTAGGAGACAAGCCATGGTGTTGTAAAACAGCAGGAGCCATATTCCCATTACCTTAAAAAGGCATATTTTGCTTCTGAAACGTTATTTTGGCCCTCGTCATTGCATATGGTCCACAGCAGCCCTTTTTGTCTCACGTGATCTAGAGCCCCACATATTGGTGTTGTGATGCTCAGTCACTGAGAATACAACTGTGCTGCCTAGGCATCCCTTTACCACAGAAAAACAGATTACCTAATATTAAAAAAAAAAAAAAAAAAAAGAAAAATAAGGAAAAAAATGCAATGCGCCAGTCATCGTGTAATTCTGCCCTGAGGCTGCAATGGGAGAGAATGAGCTATTCCTGACAGACATCACATAAAGCACCACCTGCAGATGGTGGTGACCCTCTGAAGGGTTCAGGACACCTGCACAATGCACCTGCGTGAACTAAACTGAGTTTTGCCTTATCCACACACACACACCTGCTGGGCTATGAGGCTCATATCCTAATGGATAAGTCTTCCATGGCACAGTGCCAACACATTAGCAATGTTTGGTTTAATTATCTAAGTTACAGAGAAAACAAGATCAAACCTGTATCATAGATTTGCTTCCAATCAGAAGGTAGACAGAGTGCCATTATTTACAGAAACTCTATATTATCAACTGAGATATAGGTCCTACCCTGATGGATGCCTAATATACTTGCATTATTAACTGAGATCTATACAGAGTAAATGGAGTCAATATGGTGAGTAGAGTTTATAGTGATAAACAAAAGTAGTCATTTACTCTGTGATGAGTACTGTACCCTATGCTTAGCCCATTGCCATCTAAGTTGTACTGAGGGCATTAAAAGTTAGGTGTGACAAACCCACATCCTGCACTTCACAACAAGTTGCCATGGCTGTGCACATCAGTTTCTTTACCTGCATTGATATTTTATGCGTGTATACTAGCAGCTGATTTCAACAGAAATCCACAGATTTTTTTTTTTTAACAGTAGACTTAATAGCACAGAATCATAGAATAGTTTGAGTTGGAAGAGGGACATTAAGGGCAATCTAGTTCCAATCCCTCTGACATGGACAGCTTCTACAAGAAAACCTTGCTCAAAGCCCCATCCAACATGGCCTTGAACACTTCCAGGAATGGGACACTCATGGATTCTCTGCACAACTTGTGCCAGTGACTCACCACCCTCACAGTAAAGAATTTCTTCTTAATATCTGATATAAAGTTATTCTCTTACCATTGAAAGCCACTCCCCCTCATCCTGTCTCAACAGGCCCTTGTGAAAAGTGTCTCTCCAGCTTTCTGGTACTGGAAGATACTCTAAGATCTCCCTGGAGCCTTCTCTTCTCCTGACTGAACAACCCCAACCCTTCCAAGTTCCCGGGCGAGACCAACCAAATCTGTTTTCACAGTAGAGGTACTCCAGCTCTCTCATCATATTTGTGGCTTCTTCTGGAGTCGCTCCAGCAAGTCCATGTCCTCTCATTTTGGGCGCCACAGAGCTGGGTGCAGTATTTCAGGCAGGGTCTCACGAGAATTCTCACAGGGGCAGAGCAGAGGGGTAGAATCCCCTCCCTGGCCCTGTTGCCCACACTGCTTTGGATGCAGCCCAGAACATGGCTGGTTTTCTGGGTTGCCAGTGCACATTGTGGGTCACGCTGAATTTCTTACCAACCAGCAACCCCAAGTCTTTCTCTCCATGCTAGTCTTGATGAATTCTCTGCCCGGCCTGTATTTGTTCTTGGGATTGTCCCAGCCCAGGTGCAGGACCTTGCACTTCACTTCACCTTGGTGAATTTCATGAGATTTGCATAGGCCTGCCTCTCAAATCTATCCAGGTTTCTCTGGATGGCATCCCTTCCCTCCAGAGTGTTGACTGCACCACACTTGTCAGATTAGAAAAATTCCTCTCTGAGGAATATAAGTGAACCTGGGATCAGTATTGATTTTTAGCAGCCTTTGCTTGTTCGCCTTTTCTTTTACCTGAAATTATACGTGATGGTAATTGTTAACACATGTAGCAATATGCTCCTGTCACTCTCCCATCACTCCATCTCACAGCCCTGCTGAGACTTGTTTTCGCTTTTTTCATTTTTAATTCACTGAAACCAGGAAATCCCTAAACCCTCTACCGTGACTAGAAGCAGCTGCCCCGGATCTGACTGGCGTACTGGCGAGATTCCTCTGACTGAGAGCAAGCCTCCACCTGCAGCATCTACAGCTGAACCTGTCACCTTCCTCTAAGCAGGGAATAAAAAAATGCAATTCAGTGAACTCTCATCATATTGTTTTCCCCTCCAGTTTAGAATGCTTCAGTGTGGCATGTATTTTAATAGGCCTTAGAAAAGATAGTTCAATTAAATTTTTTAAAAAAAGAAAAATATTTCAATAAACAAAGAAAAGGAAAAAAAAGAAAAAAATTAGATCCCCTTTGTATTCAATGTTTTTTAACTTCAGTAGTAGGTTAACAAGAGCAGACAGGAAAACTAAGATATTTTTGTTCCAGGTGGACTTTAGATTCACATCAATTATAATCAAAAATTATGGTTTTAATTAGTGTTTTCCCTTTCCCAATAAATATTTAAATAATACTAACAGTAAAGTAGTAGATGTGTTGAGATTCAGAGCTAGTCAGAGTCCTTTGTGTTTTCACTTTGCTTAGGTCTGGCTCCTCAATTTGTTTACACTGCTGTAAATCAAGCCCTGGTCAGTAACGTCACACAGAAGCAGGGCAGTCAAGAAAAATGTTGGAACCTCTACAGGAGCTATATGAACCTCCAGTCCCAAAGCTACAAGGTCCCATGTGCCCTGAACATCCTGTATTTCACTGGGTGTTGCAGGTATTTTTATGCTCTCAGAGTGTTTGACTTTTATGGGTGCATTTTTTGGCTACTGAATAATCCTAGATTATTGCAGAAGAGTGTAAAGCAGCATGGCAGATTAAGAATTAGCATCCAGTTCAGATAGCAGAAGTTGAAATGTACATAAAACCCAAGATACGGTGTTGTCACTGTATTCTAGGGACATATCTCAGGATTAATTTGACACTTTTCAGCTTGTTCTTTTTTAATATTTGTTCTTTGGCAACAGACTTGATTTAGGAAAGAGACATTTAATTAATTAGGTTTCCAAAGCTATCTCTCTCTGGCTCAGTGATATCTTCTGCTGCCAGGCCTTACCTGTCCTATTATTTATTGTCTATCGGGCAGCAGTCTCAAGGGAAGCACCCCAGTTCTTGGATGGTCTTGGAACAGCAACAGACATGGTGGCAGCACAGCTGAATAGCTCCCTCAACTCATTCCCTATGGCTATCCAGAACCAGCATCATTTTCATATGGTAGTTTCAGCTTTTCTGTCTCCCTGAAACTTCAGACGCCCCTTTTTTTACAAAACATTTAAAAATATCTGAGAGGTCAAGAGTAGGAATTAAGTTCAATAGCTAAGGAGTGCAAAGCCTTACTGGGCTTGGGAGCAACTGCAGCTATCAATGTCTCTAAAAGCAGTTCATATCACACTCTCCAGGACTCTTCTCTGGCTGGTTTTTCACTGAAGAATCTGATTTGCCTGCAAAAAATGACTTGCTGGCCAGTGTATTGATAATATGTCAAACTATGCTGAAGAGTAACTACTCTGCATCTTTAGAAATACCCACATGCATTTCTATATTGGCATTCAAAAGACCTCATCTAATGTAGTGGGAAAGTGAAGAAAATGAGCCTTACCTTTAGAGTTTGTCATCCCAAAACAAAACAAGAGACAAGTGGATCCAGTAGGAAAGCACAAAAAGACCATGAGCTTCTGTTTCTTTTCATTCAGTTCCATTTCAACTAGCAAGCTGAACAATGAAACAGTTAAACAGTCTGGATTAAGCATTTATCTTAGAGTGTTTGCCTTTTTACACATAAATTAAATTTTCTTGTTTAATCTCTGCTTTTCTTCTAATTATCTCTCTCCGCACACACTGTTGGCTCACAACTAGCATATCTCTTAAAGCAAGATGATTAAGAAGTGTCTGTTGTTGTTGGGCTTTCTTTTTTTTCCTTTAATTTCTTTCTCCTGGAGATGATAATACTATTTATTTGCTATGTGGAAGTAGTTATAACAATATATAAAAGGCTAGAAAAGACCAGTAATTTAGGCATCTTCTACCAGAACAGGGCACAGCTAACATTTCTAGCATCACATTTTTACAGATTTTTTAAAACAAAAATTCCTGTAGTAGTTCTTCCTTGACACATATGATTCGTTTTTCAGCTTAAACACTGATCTTTGGTGTGTATGTGTGGGTAATGCTTTAGAACTAACTGCTACAACTTTATTACAAAGAAGCCCAAGTTTGTTTCCTATGCAGTTCAGAAATATGGCTAGAAAAATGGGTAAGAAATGAGAAAATTCAGGCCAATGATGTAGTAACATGTTTCTAGAAGCTACATGGCTAACAAAAAAAAAGAACCATGGGGCGGACCCTAAAATTTCTTCATTTCAATTGCATAAAAAGTAAATACAAATCTTTGCTCTTCTAATGAAAGACTGTCTCCAGCCCTAGTCTAAGCTTTGAAAAGCCTTCCTGAAGCACTTCCTTTTATATATGGAAGCACATGTACAGGTGTAAACATGTATTTAATAGCAATATATAGAAATAGCAGTACAAAGCATTTGTCTCACTGCCTTGCACTCGGAAGGATTAGATCTACCTACATGTTGCAGATGTACTGTTGTGTATGGATTAAGCACTCCTTTAGCTGTTGGTGTTAAGTTTTATGTGATCATGTCCTTTAGGAAAGAGACAGCCTTTAAATCCTCAAGGGGACAAGGCTGCAGGTTGATAGACAGACAGCTACATCCGCCCATGCATGCTCTCAAAAGCATATACACTTTTCTGCAAGATTGTGTACCGCTAAAATATGTTATTCGGGACATTGTCCAAATGTCACTTAAATCCCGCTAGGCTTGGGGCATCAACCACCTCCCTAGGAAGCCTGTTCCCAAATATAATAATAAAATTATGTTAAATCATGCTAATAAGATTAAATTCCTGATCAGCCTTGCTTTGGTCAGGCTTCTTGGACTAGATTTCCAGTTTAGGTCCCTCCTAACTGAAATATTCTATTCTATTCTATTCTATTCTGTTCCATTCCGTTTTGTTCCATTCTATATATTCAGTGAATTTTTCCCTCAATTCTGAATACACAGTAGAAACACCAGGATACACTGAAGAAAACTAAAAAGCCTATTAGCTACTGTCTATATCACTGTGAAATTTAATCCTGATGTGTTTTTTCTTTTCAAAAATATGGCTTTCAGTTGACTTTCCTCCATAGACATCCCAAACTAGTGCTTCTCACTCGCATTTTTGTTCCAATCTTACAGCTCATCAGAGCATTTTGCTATCATTTGGCTTAAAGCATCTCCAGCCTTGCCAATTAATTGATGAAGAACCATTATGAGAAAAATATATCATCTTCATTTTAACTGCGTGAATGGAAGGTTATTGAAGTAATCACTGGCAACATCTAAGCCATTAATAAAATATGGTCTGGGAATACCAAATTACAAAATTCTGTACCTAGTTCCCAAAATAAATTTGCTCTTGAAGGTAGTTCTAGCACTCATGATGACATAGATGAATGACGCTGATTAAAAAGAAGTGAAGAAAAGATTATCACTTCAGCATAGAAACCACTGGTGTCATTATCAGTGTCATCCATATAAAAAGTGTTAAATTTTTCAGTGGCTTCATTGCCTTGCTGTGAAATTGCAGGTGTCACTGTATACTGGCAGTTGAGCACAAGACAAGACAAAAATTGAGCTAACATGGGTTAGACCATAAACAAAAGCCCACAAATCAGGAGAAGATATGATAGTCCTGTGTCTTTAAAACAGGCTCTTCGTGGGCTTCCTCTTGTGAATGAAATATTTTATTGCTTTTGCTGGTGATGAGATGTTCCTTACAACAGGAACAGACATCACTTTGAAGGAGCCAATATCTCGCTAATGAGAAAAGATGTAAATTATCAAGTGAGCTTAATGTTGTTATCACAACCCAAAGACATGAATAAGCTTCCTAGACAGGGAATGAGTAGGACACAAAGCTCAGAAGTATTGTGTGTGTCTCTCTCTCCACTACATATTTTCAGGGAAACTGTAGATGTGCCTCTTTCCTTCTGTCTACTCGTCTTTCCTCTTCCACTCTCTCTGTCTTCTTGTCAATTTAAAATTTAAACTCATTGCAGAAAGACTGGCTCTCACTATGTGGTTTGTACAGTCTCTTGCACAATTGCACCAGTGTAATGCAAATTGTGGTATTAAATATTCATACAAAAGCTTCACAGCGTGGCTGCATGAAATCAGAACAATCAGGGAACAGGCACAAGCTGAGCATCTAGGTAAGATGAAGCACAGAGATTTCTATCACAATTGCTGCTTCATTACAGAGACTGTGCTGACATAAGCTGTGTTTTCATTGTCGTGAGCCCAATTTCATAACCATGTTTTAGAGTTATGAGTTCTCCTAGCAAGCCATAATGTTTTCACTTTTGGCTGTGCAATCACATACTGTTAGCTTAAGACATTTAAACTTTATAAATGGCTCTGTAATATGTGGTCTTTTCAGCTATAAAATTGTTCCTTAAAAAATAATCTGAGCCATTGGTCAATGCAGTCAATGTCACCTAACAGCAAATAAATTTTGGCAATGAATTAGAAGTTAACTACATAACTGTGAGCAATTCCTTCAACTAAGAGTTAGACATATATTTTCTTTCTGCCCAATAAAAACATCACTAAAATGCTATGCAATGTTCCTTTTCCTATCTGTTGCTCTGCTTCAGAAATTATAAAGGATGTCTAATAATGAATTATTTCCAGCAGTTTGCAGGACTTTGTGCTGAGAATTTTAGCTGGAATGCCTGGATTGATGCAGCCTGTTTAGGAAAACTTGTCTTACTCAATAACCCAGATAAGGAGACTGAATACCCACACTTGAATGGTTTCGTGACACAAAAATACACTGAGTAAAATCAAATCCACACTCAATAAAAAGCACTTTTTTGGTCCTTTATTGAATGATTGAGCCTGTCTCCAGTTATTATATCTGTCTGTTTAGGTTGTAAGCTGTTCAAGGCAGCTTTTATCTCCTGTTCATCCTGAAGCATGCTTTTCCTGTAAATTATAGCTAGAGAAGCTCATTCTTACTCAATACTTCCTTAATTAAACTTAATTTTTAGAGGAGGAAAACAAGTCTCTATGTCCATCACAATGAATTTATATGCAGTATAGTCTATATAAATATATTTCTATCACAGTGGACATGAATTGAAATCTCAGAGATTTGACTTAGGGTTAATATTTTGCACTTTAAAGCTTTAGACTGCAGCTCTCCAGCGTGCTCTCTAAAGGCAGATTTGGGGCAGTATTTCAGAAATGATGAAGAATTCTTACACCTGAAAGACAAGCATACAGCAGACTTAATCAAATAATTCAGCATTTAGAAATGATCATCACTTTAAGAGATCACAGCAAGCTGTTACATCTTTATGCTTCTTACCTGCTCCTGGAGCTTGATGGGAAAAGAATCCACTTGTGGCACACTGCCTGTAGAACCTCGTGGGTGCCACTGTGAGATGGCAAAGAAAGGACAGCAGGGCCAGCAGCATCATGTTGCCACCAGCACCATACCAGGAAGGGATAAAAACCACCTAAATCCCCTCTTCTGTGTCGGAATTATGCACTGAATTTTAGAGTGTTCAGAAACCTCCATTGTCGACATGAAAATCAAGTGGCACTCAGAAGCATCCTCACAACTCACCTTTGTGAGAGCTCATGAGATCTTCATCTCTCCCACTCCAATCCAGCAGAATTGAAAAAGGTGCTGGTCTGAATTTGCATGCTGTGGCTTCCCCAGAGCTTCCTGGTCTGACCAAAACTCTATGATATCAAAATCTTCACCAGCTCCAGACTGCAGCTGTTTCACACCAAAATCCAAATTTCATACAAAATATATTTTTCTCCAAGCTGTAAATGCACAGATAGATCTTCATGAGAGAGCTCCTAGCCAGTGATCAGATAGAAGAGATTATCATTACTTCTATATCCAAAATAAAAAGAGAAGGGCTGAGCAGGTCAAGGATGTTTTCAAGGAAGATCTTCATAGACAAAATGTCACCAGAGAGAAGAGAAAGCAGAAGCTGGGTGTGGTTGCAAGCATATTCCAGTTTAGCTGCTGGGCTGCAAATTGGCACAATACTGTGTAGTATGTCTCATGTCCCTGCTACCTAAAGAAAGAAAATCTGGGCATATGGTTTGGCCAGGAAAGCCCTGAACTGGATCCAGAGAAGTCAACAAATCTTGACACAGAGAGAGATCTGAGCTGGCTGATATCCTGATGCCACGGGCTTGGACAGAACACTGGCAGCAAACAGAGCTAGGATATTTCTGCATTGATGTCTTTAGGACTTTGAACTGATTGTATAAAAAAGGGGTTTTTTAAAATTTATTTTACTATCAGCAACTGTTGTTGTGGCCGCTGACTTCTGACTCAATAGCAACATGGACATATTTCTTTAATAGGAAAGGTTGTTCTTTTTCCCCTGAGAACTTCATGTTCTGACTGAGTTTATTCATGAACCATGGAAACTCATTAACATTCACTCTGAGCAAAAGAACAGCTTTTGCTGCATCCAGAATGATTGGATGTCTCACTTGATCCCATTTCTGCCCATCACTTTGAGCACTCATTCCCCTCAACCATTTACTCCCAGTAAACAAGTGAGCATGTTTTGGGAAGTACAACAATGTACCTTGGGAAAACAAACAGTTTTTAGCTGCAAGAGAAACAAAATGCAAATGTTTTTAGTGATGAAATGGAGACAAGACATTTTCAATGTGCTTCAGAGGTGTTCCTGCAACACTGTCACTGACCTATTAGGACTTGCAGCAGTGTTTAACCCTGTGGGGAAGTGTCTGTGGCATAGCTCAGCCTTGTAAACCCCAGTCTGTTCTTTCACTGGCACCATGTAACCCTTCCTTTAGATTCAAGGGTGAATTTCCCAACTGAAACACTGAAGGATGGAAAAAAAACCCCAACAGCAGCAACAATAACAGCACAAACCAACAAACCACAATACCCTAAGGTTTTTAAGCTTCCCTCCCCCCCAGATTAACCTGTACTTTAAAGCAATTCTTGAGGACTGCTGCTACATTTATATTTTTTTATATGTCTTGTACAAGACATATTTCTTTCCCTTGCATTTATACAATAAACATTCATTGAACACACACCAGGGGCAATTAGACATTATTGCAACTATCACATTTGTTAATAGTTATTGCCACCAATCCATTCCACTACCTGTCACAAGCTTCTTTAACTGAGCTGGCAGTCAATGAAGAATAGCAAATTTAAGGGAAGATTTCTCCTTCAGAGTCAGAGCCATAAGGATTATTTCCTCTCTTTCTTCCCTCTGTTTCCAAGTCTTACAATTTACATATTTATGATATTTAGCCATAACCAACTCCCTGGATTTTCAGGTTTTCATTCCTTCTTCTGATTAAGTGAATACATTTTTATTTGGTCTATCTTTGCTCCAAAAGCTGTGTTAGTTAACCACCTTTAAGATATTTCCAGCTTTATAGCAGTCTTAAAAGACCCATGTCTGTAGAGAGGCATTGTGACTGAAGAGCAACCTACAAGTTATTCAGATATATCAATATCATGGTTTCTGACTATGGTGTTGCTCAAGTGTTTCTAGTCTGCCTAATTTCATTCTCCCTATCCATAGTAACTATGAAAAAAATACCCAAACCTGACACATAAAATAAAAAAATCCTGCAAACAGCACTCAGTTAAGTCATGATGGCCCAGATCTTTAAAAATAAAGAAAATTCACATTCTGGACGTTCTAATTCATGCACCAGCATAAGTCTTCACAGGTCTTCACATCTTCTACCTCAATTCACTATGATAGCTTCCAGGCATAGTTTAATCATCACATGAAGGTCACAAAAACTAAATGGGATGGACAAGAAATAAGAATGATGTATGTAAGGTGTCTGGATAATATTAACTGTAAACTTTTTGAATAAGTGTCTAAAGTAAGAGTGGTTTTTAAGATTCTTCTCTCAAATTAATAATGAGTCTGCTCTGGGTTATCATTTTTAATTGGGAAGGGGGGATTTTAAAATAAGAAAAACCAACTTGAACCATGATGCATTATCTATTATTTTGTGGTAAGCCAGCTGCAGTAATGAAAGGGATCAGATAAAGACACAGGAAAGCATGTAGAGTTCAACCTGATAAGCATCCCCAAAGCCTGTGGGCATTAGCCAAACTGCAGCTGAGGCATACATCAGTTGACAATTAATTCCAGTAAAAGAATCTTCCCAGTGATATTCTCTGTTTTCCACAGTTTTATATTCTGTTCCGATGGCCTATGGAAAATCACCTGTGTTCAAAACCAGCCACCAGCATTGTGTTTGCTTCCAGTACAAGAGGCAGAGAACTCAGTGCAGTGTGGATCCTACTTACCAGCAGCTCATGCACAAAAAGCTGGCTTACCAAAAGAGGATTTCCTACTGGGTCCCAAACATATTCTTAACCTCAGCATCCCATTTATAACTTCCCTCCTTTCCCCAGAATGGTGTAAGAGTGTGCTGTAAAAAATATGTGTCTTTTTTTTGTCTTTTTTTGATAGCGGGCTGACAACTGGTTTTGCTCACTGCCAGTAGATAGTAGCTCTGCTGAGGAGAGAGTGCTTGCTCACCAGTCAGCTCTTTGTCAAGCAAGAAGATCAGCCACCTTAACAAAAGTATTCGCAACTTGTGCTTTTCCAGTTGCAGCTGGAAAAATTGTTATTTTAGGTGTTTCCATAGCTCCAAGTCTTCCACAGCTCCAAGGACCCTTTAGGATAGGCTGGGAATAACTATGTTTTTAGAAGCACTCTTTCCTCTGAGTTATCAATCTAAGATAAGAAACAAAAGTATGAAGGAAATGGGAGCACTGGGTGGAGAGATCACTTGTGGAGTAAGGAAGAGAGCTTGACCTTCCCAGACAGAGCTTGGTACCCTGTTCCACCAGGCACCATGCACCTGGGCAGCTAAAAACCCTCCAGCAATTTAAGGAAAGGACTGTTGGCATTAGGCACAAAAAGGCAACTGTGGAACTGAATGACAAAGGGAGAAAACACAGGGGCCCTTGTGCAGGAGCCTGTCTCCCTTCAGTGGGGCAAGATATGCTGGTGGGAAGGGAGTCAGGTGGAGGATTTTGGTGCATGTGGACAGTGAGCAACTGACATCCCCCAGGAGAGCACCCGGAGGAGATGGGTGTTTGGCTTGTCCTTTAGATGTGCTGTCCACTTGCCTGGATCTCAAGCTCCCTGATAGATTAGGTTTTGAGGTATTGCTGCCAGTCCTTTGCATGAGGTTTCTGTCTGTTTTATAACTCTATTTAGCACCAACTTACTTGATATGTCTTTTGTATCTATAATGATAAAATATACTGCTATAAATTTACCCAAAAGGTGACACTTCTCAGACATTCCCACTCATAAAAAGAATCTGCTTTTAATTGTAGCTATTGGTCCATAAGGCATCCCTAACTGCAGCTGATCCACTTTTGCACACAGAAGCATTTGGCTTGTTTACTCCCATAGGGGAAAAATATGAAGAATATAGAAATGGTACAATTGCACATTGTCATTACAGAGAGACTTCTCCATCACTCCAGCAGGACACGTGCCATCAGCTGCAGCCACACCAGGACCAGGTTCAGCCCTTCAGCTACTGCTCCTCCCCAGGACCAGAAAACATCCATCTCCTTACAGAGGTGGCCTGCAGCCACTTTAACTCCTCTGTCATTTAACCACTCCTTCCCTGGTTAAACTAGTGACATTAGTGGGTTTACACCCCAGTATTGGATTCATTACAGATTGACACCCCCAAAAGGTCACCATCCCCAAATCGTACGCCTGAAAGTCAAACCAGAGACATTCAATGAAACTATATATTTTTAAATGTTTCTTTACCCTTTAAAGCTGACTGCCTGAAAATACACCCACAAATTCCCCCCTCTTGCTTCACAGCATGCTTAGCAACAGGAAACCTATGCATTTTTCCAGCCTACAAACTCCTGTCAGCTCCACTTTTCCTTTCCAGTGGGGTACCAAGCCTGGAAGCAATGCCATTGGCAGCACTGTTGAGGAGCAGAGACACCATGTCTATCCCCATGACAGCTTGGCCATTTGGGGGAGCTGGAGCCTGAGTCCCCAGAGCAACTCACATTTGTCATGTCAAAAAATGACAGAAAAACTTCGGAACAGTGATATGAAGAGTCAGAGATAAGCTGACACCTTCCAATATCGAGACTCGGAAAACAAACCTGTGCACCAATAACTTGCCAAAGTAAACACATTTATGCTGCTTGTTCTGCTTTCAATGAACAGGCTCGTGCAGAAGGTCTCACCTACACCTGCCTCAGGACCTTTTCCAAACCTCAATCTGTGAACAGCATTACTTTTTCACCTATTAAGTGAGCCAAGTTGACAGTGATTTCTAAGGAGGAATTTTGAATCCTCTGTATATTAAATGTTTGTTTTTCTCGCTCTTTCTTGCTGTCAGTAGATTGCATATTTCATTCATGGATAAACCACCTTATCTCTCATATTACTTTATTTTGGAGCTACTTAGCATACTGATATTTGCAGTTTCAGGTAAAGTTCTGTTTAACCTTTCCTTTGACAGTTTGGCTTTCTCTGTGGTAAGCAATAGGAATATTTACTCTCCCAACCCATATCTGTGGTGAGCTTGACACTAATGTATGAACTGTGAAGAAGCCAGGAGAGCTTGTCCAACTAGTGAGAGGCCTGCAGTGCCCAAATTCTTGCCGTGGGATATATTTTAGCCTAAATTTCCTGCCATGAGGAGTAATATGATGGCATGTGTTTAGAGTGATCTCAGTAGGCACAACAGCTCATTTTCTTCCTGAAAGGCTTTGAATAAAATTTCTTGACCTGCCCAGTTTTGGGAGACCTTAAATGGAATTCAGTAGCAGACCAGAGTCCAGATGAACCCTCTTGGTGGGTCAGACACCCACTAGAGGTAATAGATGACATATTTAATGCATATAATGCTTACATGATACTTACTTGCATGACCATGTGCAAAACTGAGTCACACTATGACAGAATTATGTAGATGTAAGACACAGAAGTTTACAATAAGACAAGACCACTCAACAAGAAGGGCAACAAGGTCAATAAACCAGCTCACTATATTCTCACAGCCAATTCCTGTAAAAGCATAGATCTCAACCCTTCATTGCCAGCACTGCAGAGTGGTTACACTCTGCTTTCCTTTCAGATGACACTGTGGAGTGTCAGCAGGCAGATTAATATTCTCTGCTCCTTTTCAAGGAAACATACCATTGTCCTGCCAGCTAATAAAGTGTAACCCCCTACAGAAAGCTGCAACAGTCAGGGCAAAGACTGATCAAGCTGCTTACAACACAATTCTCTAAGACATTGACAAAAATAATCCCCAACACTGAACATCATGGTCAAAATCCACAGTAGTGTCTATCTGTGTATTTTCAAAGCTTCAGGTTCTTTCCCATTCTCCAATTAAGATGCCCTCATGAAACTGTGGAATCTACAAACTGATTTCTTTGGGTTTGAAGGCAATAAAGATGTATTGCAAAGATATCCACAGATTAGTTTGTCTCTGATCCAACCTCCTTCTCAATCTGGCATATAACCAGATATTGTATATAAAAAACTCAGCTAAAGGATTCTGAAATGCTAAGTCATATGATTCTACTTCTATCTGATTTCAGTAATTGTGATGAATTGTATAACTACATGGTAGTTGATATTCCAAACTAAATTGGCAGCCATCATTGAAAGAAGAGTTCAGAGGCTGAAACTAAAACAACTGTTTCCTTTTTTTTAATGCAAAAGATGGCTAATACTGAAAATACTGTCTTAGTGATCAACTTCTCTCTTATCCCTTAGATTATCCATGAATATAAAGGGAAGTTCAGAATCAGAATTTTTCTATATCTTTTTCCCTCTTCCTATTTTTAAAGATGCTTACAATAGGAATACATAATACAGGAAAATAGATGCATTGTGAGTCTATTTTATTAACTGAATACCACTCTGTTCTCCAAGGATTCTTACTGAAACCATTGGGATCACTCCTGGGGTAAAGAGATAGTGGTGAAAGAAAAATATCAAACTCTGGCTCGTTAAAATGGAAAGAAAACATGAATATAAGTTTTATTACTTCCTGTTGTTTGAGTTTTATTATTATACTCTTAACATAAAATTTTGAGAAAGTGCTTAGGCTTTAAGATAGCTGTGGAGACTATCAAAATGACAAATGCTAACGAAAGGTAAGAAAGGGAGCTATTAAAATATAAGAGTATTGAAATCCATATCGATCAACAGGCTACTCAGAGCAGAGAATTCATGGATCATTACATATTTCAATTCAAAATCCAAGGTTGAGATGCTTAATTTTTTTTTAATAGGCTCCAAGTAATAACATATCTTTAGTCAAAGAAGCTCAGTATTGCACATTATAGTATAATAATATTTGGCTTTAAAAACTTACTTCCAAATAAATTAACAAAATGTAGACACATTAAACAAGTTTAGGAAGAAATCCTTCAGAGAATCTTTTTATTTCCAATTCTGCAACAAAAAAGCCTTTGGAAACAAACAGATACACCTCACAAAGAGCAAGATACCATCTTTCACTGTATTAGAACTGATAGAATGATGCAGAATATTGGAGTTTTGACTTCCTCTCCAACACAATGACAATTAGCATTTTACATATTGGATTGGATAGTGTTTTATGTAAGAATAGATGGACTATCGTCTTGGAAAACAGTGACCATTGTCTCTTTATGAACAGACTATATTAATATTTTTGCAAAATCTGATAATCACAGTTACCACATAGTTACTCTTGGCCATTGAGCCAATGGACTTTGAAAAGAATCTACAAGGTATAATTGCTATTGGCCATGAAGTCAATGGATAAGACTTCCAAAAGTATCCACAAGATGTAGGACTGTAAGTTCCTGTGTCTTAACATCAAGTTTTGCCCTGATGGTAAGTGGCCTTGTTGCCTATTTAGGAATGCAGCTCCAGAATCCTAAATCCATCACATCTAAATCTACTTTTATCAGTTGGCTACAACAATGTCTTCTGCTGTACCTCAAAATGTGCCTTTTCAAAGGAAAGGAAGCTTTTGTGTTCATGGAAAATGATCTGACTTTTTTTGTGTAAGAGGCACCCAAACAAGATTTCCTACTGGATGCATGACATCTGTACACTCCTCCGTAGAAACCTAACAGATGCCCTGAGCTTTTCCAAATTCCTCTTTTCCAAAATACCATTACTGGGTCTTGAAAAAAACCAAGAATCAACACAGAATCCCAGCATACAGCCAGTGATGTCATCAAAAGACAGAAAGGTTAAAAAAAATAAAACTAAAGCATTTAGGTGGCAAGATTTTCCAGGATGTACTGCGTAGACCTAGTGTTCTTGGATCTGTCTGGGCTGAGTCAAGGCAGAAAATTAATGTCTTCACTACCTTCAACCAGACTTCTTGCAGAGCAGAAATGAACTCTTCAGTCAGCTAAAATGTGAATTTAATCAAGTATGATCTATAAGCAAATTTTACAGTAACACTCTGGCTTTTGGCTATCTTTCTTAACACTAGCTCCAAAACAATTGTCTTTCATAAGAAAGCTGTGAAAGAAACAAACCAAAACAAAAATTGTTCTTTAATTTATAACAGCTTGCAAAAAGATAGAACTTTTTTTCAGTCAAACTCCAGAACCTTCTTTGTTTTTAATAAAGATGATACTGAGACTTTCCATGCCTACTGAGAAAAAACAGAAAGAATATTTACAATTTACAAAAAAGCCCTCAATATCATCTAAATTTAGAGTATCACACTGTTATCTCACTCACATATTTTATTTCTCACCTGTTAAATTATACTTGCTGGGAATACAGCCAAGGAACAACTGCTGGCATTGTCACTCTTTGTAAGGAACAACATTACAGATATTACTTAGAGAACATGGGTGGATTGCAGGCTGTTTTTAAAATTTGGATTGGAAAAATCTCATAGAACATAATAAAGAGCAGGCAAATTAGCTAGGAAATTAATCCTCTGCTTTGTTCTTTGGAAATGGCTAAATCTAATAACTGTGAAGAATTGTTATGAATGTTTGAGATCTTGCTCAAGAAATTATCTATCAAAATATATCTCCCACCACTCGGAACCCCAGAGTGAGTGTTATGAACACTTCTCAAGGAGATGGGGAAGGCAGAAAGGAAAAGGCTTAACATTTTCGAATACAGGATTAATTCTCTGAACATTGTGCAAACAAATAATTTAATTTAAAGTTTTCTAAATATTATATGTTTTGAAGTGGAACAGAAAGCAGCTGATTCTGCTTGTGATTCAGCCTCTTTCTGTTGCTGAAATGACACAGACAGGGACAAGATGTGCCCAGGCTGGAGGAGCTGTAGGGGCAAGGGGACAGACTGCACTTGGGGTTGCAGACACAGCCCACTGCAGCTGCTCTGCGAGGCCACACTTTATCTCACTGTGTGGAAGCAAAAAAAAAAATATTGTGACCAAACTTCCACTGCTTCTAATCTTCACCTTTTATGCATTTTTTATATTTATATATTCTTATGCCAATTATTCTTAAATATTTTCTAACAAATTTTTTGTAATAAACTGTCACAAAATTAAAATATAAGAAAACAACTTAACTTTGCTGTTTTTCAGATAAGGATCCTCTCCGTAGCTTTGTCTAGCAAATGTTTGACAATTTTCAGTGTAGAGTACAACTGGGTTATGTGTGGGTTATGTATTTCCAGGACAACTTTTCAGCTCTTGACATGAACTAAGCACCCCACTTTTAGGCCCTGAAGACCCTGGAATCCAAAGGACGCTCCCAATTAAGATTAAGGATTTTACACAGCATTGAACCGTTTGTGATGAGTGAACGTGTGCCATATTACTGCACATGCAATGGCCACACATATGCAAATCCTGCATCTCTAAACTTCCAGTTTGAAAACGCAGCAAATCTCACCAGTAACAATGGATTAATACATCCCATAGTGTTTTTCTGAGAAACATGTAGTGCAAGAGCCCAGTATAATAATGCTGGGCGTGAAATTCAAGAAAACAAAGGTAAACATTTCAAGGCGATAATTTTCAATATATATACTCCACCCTTGTCTACTAAGATGCAATATTAACCAGCTATTAATATTGCATATATAAAAATAAAACTATTAATCCAGCTTTTAGGATTATATTGGAGTTAACTTTCAAATTTCCCAAGCTGCTTATGTAAGTTTCTCAGTTGTTCAGAAATGGAAAAGTTCGTAATTTTTTAATGTCTGGTGCGTTTCTTTTAGCTATAAATATAGTCCCACTGTGAATGGCATTGTTTCATTTTTAAATACAATCCTCAGTAATCACTGGCAAATGGCCCTGCTTCAAGGCAGTTAGACACTCTAGTTAGATGCTCTGCAAAGATTGTTTGTCATAGATAAATACTGCAAAAGGTTGTAAGCAAGATTCAAACATAACATAGATGCATTGCTGTTACAAGCACCTTGACTTTGGTGGATTCTCAGACCCATTAAAGTTGCTGGGAATTTTGCCACTGTCCTGTCCGGGGCCAGTATTTCAACAATTTGTTCTCTTTTAGTGTAGAACCATTGAGGATTTAAGAATGCCCCCCAGTAAAAAGGAGATCTAATGTTTAAGGCACAGATTCCCACTTCAAAACCCTCATGAAAGCAATGGTACTGCATCATCTGCTTCATGCTGGAATGCCTATGAAGGCTGAACATCAGCTCCCAGATTAAAAAGTTCCCTTCCTGCAGCAACCCCAGCCGGGGATGGTCGAGGAGGGACAAAGATCCCCTGCAGTTACACAGCATCACAGAATCATGGAAGTGGGAAGTCACCTCTGGAGATCAACAAGTTCATTTCCCTGGTGAAAACAGAGTAAATGAAAATAGGCAACTCAGGGCTGTGTCCAGCTGATTTTTTTGATAATTCAAATGGTCTAAATAACCTCTCTGGGCCACTTGGGACAGAGTCCCAGAGTCTGGCCACTCTCACAGTGAAAAAGCTCTTTTCTCATGTTTAAAAATAATTTCCTGTATTTCAGTTAGGCCCATCACCTCTTGTACACACACTGGATACTGCCAAGGAAAGTCCAACTCTGTCTTTTAATCTCCTTCATCAAATACTTATAGATAAAATTACTCTGCACTTTTTTCCTCCAGGCTGAGCAGTCCCAGCTTTTTCAGCCTGTGTAGTCCTGATCCAAAAAACTGTTAAGCATGTGCTTATCAGAGCTTTGTGTTGAAAGGTCACCATTTTCATGGGGGCAGGCAGACATGTAAAAATTCTATCCAAATTCAGAAAAAAAAAGTCCCAATATTTAAAAATTGTCTGAAAAAGAGAAATCTGTGGGCTCCCTATCTAATCTCTCAGTTTCTCAGCAGCAAAGCAAGGAAGCTCTAAAATCTCCAGCCTCATAGCCTGTTATGAGGACTAGACTCCTAGACTCCTGCTATGGAGTCTGCAGCAGCCCATCTGGAGAGCTGCCCTTTGGTCAGGACTAGAGACACCCCTTGTCAGCATCTGCAACACTCCAACTTCCCCTTCATACATTTGAGATAATATTGTTCCATTGCGTGGCTTGTTTATTTCAAAGACAAAAACTTATTTGAAATTCACAAAATAAATAAATATCTCCCAAGAGATTTATTCAAATTAAAGCACTTCCTGTAGAACAGAACTTTAAATTAGAAAATAAAATCACATAGAGGCATAAAGTTGACATTTCAGTTTAATTAGGAAGACTCCCATACAAATACTTGTTAATATCAAACCAAGTCAGACTCGAAAGTGCTGATAATACTGAAATTAAAATTAGGTGCACAGATGAGACACTGAGTTAAAATTTGGATTGCTGTTCACTAATTCTGATAGGCAAAATTCATCCCATTAGAGAAGATCAATAAATGGTTCATATATCACCATGCACCACCTGAGGCCTTGCTTCACACAGGAGGCAGAGCCCTTATATTAAAATTCAGGAATGTGAGCGCTCTACTCTCTGAATGAGTATTATTAAGGTGGTAAGCCTGTGATAGTGCTTCACATTTCTACATGGAAAAATTATATTCTCACTCACATAAATTATTCTGTGACCTATATATGACAAGCTTTAAAAACACTCACCCGCTACCATAAATGGAAAGTCAGAAGTGAATATGTTCTGCACTGAGCTCATGTAGGGGAATGGATTTCCTTCAATTAGAACAATTTAATTTACACTTACTTCATACAGGAAATCCTCGTGTCATATTAACAAGTTGAAAATGATATGTATGGATGTGTCCAGCAATATGATACTTTATCACAACAAAAGGAGTAATGTTTCACTGAATGGAATTCAATTTTAAAAACAGACTGCATCAGCAAATAGCACACTGGCATTCATCCAGCTATTTCTTTGGTGGTTCCTAGTCCAAAATATTTAGAAGATTGGGGTGTAATTGAAGAGCCCCAGAGAATACTGTTGTCAGGCATGTCCTCAGAATTCAAGCCCCTTTCTAACCAGCCCAATCAGAAATTAAACCTTTGCCTGTACAGCCTATGCTCCTCATATAGATCCTGCAGAGAAGCAGGTACTTCTTAGACAGGGTTTCACACTCCCCTTGAACACCAGTCTGAAAATGCTCTTGGTGCTTGGGTCTCCCCAGGGCCAGGAGAACAGCTGGAACTGGTGGGACTGGCAGGTCTGCAGGTCTAATCTCACTCATCATTACCCTGGCCACAGAGCTGCATGACCACACAGAGCAAAACATTCTGTGCTGGTCTAATTACTGATCAAAAACACACATCAATGACACCAGGGAGTAGGTCATGATCCCTTCACCCAAATTTGCCCAGATCAGTGTTCATGGGGCTGTGTTTCTGATGTGCAGTTTACGGCTTAACTCTGGCTAAGAGTCTAAATAAAAGAGCAGCAGCAGAGCAGCAGAGCCACCTGTACGAAAGGGAAATTCTCCAGCAACATTTGTTGGTTTTGTTCATACAGTAAAAAAAATATTTCAACTTAAGCATAGTGCACAAATGCAATTTCTTTGTTGATTTCTGCTGGCTCTCAGTGAAACATTGACTATCGGGACTGACCAAGACTCATGACCAGCCAGTTTATTATATTTAATTTTTTGAAATATCATTAAAGTGCTTAAAATGGTTTCATAGGAAACATACATCAGGCATATTCAAGACTGACTTCCTTCGCAGTCAGAACTGAATTTAGTGGCAGCTGGAATTTTAATGCAGATTTGTGGGAAATAAAGTGTCCAATTTGCATAAATTCCAATATTCCAACAAGAAACAAAGCAGTAGAACTTCCCGGGGTGCCTTTTCAGAGTGCTTTCCTGGTGTGAGATGTACCCCTTTAAAGAACAACTTAGTACAACCCTCAGGAAAGATGAACTTCAAACAAAACTCTGACTCACGATGACACTTCTTATCTGGTTGCTAATAACCTCAACATTGAGGTTTACTTTGTAAAAGCTAAATATGAAGATATGGCCTCAAAATTCTAGGTACATGTAAATTCTTTAAAAAGTATATCCTTCTTGAAAATACTTGCAGTTCTCTGATGCTATGTAACATGCAATATTTTAATACAGGTTGGGCACTGCAGTTTCCTTGTATAACACAATGTTAATAATCTGCAGTTCACCAAGAAGGTATGAGAGGCTGTGACCTGCACTTGTCTTGGACACAGGCCCTAAGTCTTGAGCTCCCTGCAACAGGACAGCTGGACCATTTTGGCTGAGCCAACAGGCTGTGAAAAGCAACAGACTAGGCCACAGACCAAATGGAAATCTACTGGATGTGTTTGGATTACCATCCTTCTTAACCACTAAGTGATCCATCCTTTTGACCTATGAAGGAAATCACATTAATTGGGAAAGGGAAAGCATCACCAACACAATCCTGTGGAGATTCACCACCTACATAATTTTTATGCCAAATGACCACAGGCTCCTGTATTTCTGAGAACTACTCATGTGAGAGTTCAGCATATGGACTGATGAAGGATTTTCTAGTGATTGGGTTACTTTCCAAAAATATCATTACAGCGAGTAATCGGAGCACCCAGGTTTGGGCCAACTTATCTACGTCATTTCCACTGCAGCTTTACCTTTACTGCATAGAAAAGCAGGTTCTCCTGATCTGTGACTCATCTTCTCATATCCAAAAACTACAAGTTCAGCAGGAGGCCAGCTAATTATCTTTGGAACCTAGATTTAAAAGACTTCAATGTTATCTTTGTCTATATCTAAATGTTACATCTTGATTTTGGTGCGACTTCACTTTAAAAATGGAAGAGAACATTCTGACCTTCAATGATATTTTGTTTCCCTGTTTAACTACTGTATTATACATTAGGCAAGTAAAGAAAGTTTAAAAAAATGGAATGCTTTATATTTTGTTATCAAAACAAATCCTTTCAGTTTTCTTTATATTAAATGTTGTGCTTGAAGCTTGGGATAGTTGTTTTTTTTTTTTTAAGGAGTTTTATGGGTATTATTTAAACAAACACATAGCTTTCATTCCATTTTGGAATGAAACAAAATATATCAGGATTGCATAGTGATTGAGAAAAGAGAAAATCTTGGTCATACACAGCTTAACTCAGCAGCCATTCACCTCCAGACCAGAAATAACTGCTTTATTCTAAGCCAAGTTACTGGGACTGTGTGGTGGAAACTGGATGAAGCTTAATAGCTTGAGATAAGTATAGCAGAGGTCAGGTTAGATGATGAACTGGCTGGTTCTGGCCTTAACTCCAGGAAATTTTGCTGCCTGTTTGGGGACTGAGATATTGCAGTTTCCATAGCCTGTGTAAAGCAATTTGTCAAGTCTCAGGGACATGAGTAA
The DNA here is from genome assembly GCA_013399945.1 of Ploceus nigricollis. NCBI lineage: Eukaryota > Metazoa > Chordata > Aves > Passeriformes > Ploceidae > Ploceus > Ploceus nigricollis. The sequence continues at coordinate 72,858 of VXBC01002721.1, read as the reverse complement.
AGCCAAGCCTCTAACAGGATTTCTAGTAGGATCATCAATTGTTCAGAGTTAAAATAGGGAAAAGAAAGAAAAGAAAAGACTCCTGACATATTTCCAGGTCTGCAGGTCCTTGGATTTATGTCTTGCCCCAACTACTGATGCATGTCTTTCCCTGGGTATCTGAAGTATCAATCAATAACTGACTCAGTTGCCAAAGTAATTTCAGAAATACCTCTCTACTTCATTCCAGGACTTCAACATTTTGAATTTTCATCCTCAAGCAGTGTTGCAGCCTCCAGTAGTACCACCACAAAGCTGCCAGAGCCAAACCATCTGCCCAGAGCCCAAGCCAGCTGCTTTCTTTCTAATCAGCTTCTTGTATGTACTTGGGATTGAGCTGCAAAACAGATTAATTACTTAGTCAGGCTCCAGCCTGGGCCTCATCTTTCTGTTTCCTGAGGGCTCTTCAGAGTCTCTTCAACTCCCAGGCTGTAGATTCATCCATTCCTCCAAAGTGTCTGTTGGCACAGGTTGCTAAGAGCTCAACATATGGAGCGTGTCCGTCCATCCATCCATCCATCCATCCATCCATCCATCCATCCATCCATCCACCAATCCAGGCACACAGCAGTGCTTGTGGACATTGGATTACATGCACAAGAACTGCTGCACTTCCTCTCACAGGGCCTGACCCAGTCCTGTCTTGAGGCACAAGAGATCAGTATCGGTTATGTGATGGACATGCATCTGGGCCACTCGTTAAAGGAATGTGTAAGAATTTGGTCAAGATGGTCCATTTTGATACATGCACTCATTTAATATTTTTGCTATACATTCACAGGATAAGAAACACCTGCCTTGAACCCCAGGCATGTGACAGGATCAGCCTCAATTAATACTGAGCTTAAATGGTACTAGTGGACTTATATATGGCACCTCCCCTCCAGAGCATTTGGCACCACAAGGCTGAGATCACTTTACCTTGCAGAGAACTCTGACAGATAAGACCATTCACAAATATGGGCAGGAGAAATGGCGCTTGCCAGAGGTGTACACGGGCAGGCTTGATACCTACAAAAGGCTTCTGATCTGTGAATTCCCCATGCCATGGTACATCCAAGTTTACATGCCAATGATTTGTTCCTAAATAAAACCTGACAGATGTCCATGCTGCTTTTCTAGCCCAAAACTGCTGGACATTTGAGAATCCTGAGTGAATCTTGGGAGCTGTGGCTGAACATCAGGGGCTACTGATCTGTATCAGCACTAGGCAGAGACAGGAGCACCCTGCAACAAGTGAGGTGATTAATCATAGCACCATAACCTTGGCCATATGACTGATTAGATCCCATATAATGAAATGTACTAACCCTGTTTCTGAGCTTGTCATTGAAAATCACTTTTTTCATTTTTTTTATACTCAGATGAAATTGCAAGAGACTCTATGATGTGGCTATGGCCCATTTTTTGAACTCTCTTTTTCCTTAGCTGCCACTGAAAGAAAAAGATTTAGGATCCTATCTCCCTCCTGCTTTTTGGCACCTTTAGATGGATATTCTCCTAATTTCTAAGTCTTAGGTGACAATGGCAATTTAAAGTCTTGAGTGAACTCTCAGCATGGAAGGAACATAAATGATTTTCTATTCCAACAGCACCAAGGAACAGAACAAGGTCATGTACTGTCATCATTTTTTAAAAATTATTTATTTAAAAGCCAATCCAGGGAAAACTCATAATTTTTTTTTTCAAAAAGGAAGCCAAATTCACCTCTGTCTTCATCGTGATTCACTGGATCTGCACCTACCAGAAATAAGACAGAAGATAGCTGCTTCCTTTGAAACTAAGACTTCTTCCCCAAAGCACATAGATGCAATTTATCTCACTCCTAGTCCTCTGCTGTTCTGATTTCAGCATCTGAGACAGAGCTGGCAGGTCCCTGCTGTAGCCATTGGTCTCATAACTAAACACCCATGAACAGTTCTGACATCTGACTTAATAGACACCCTATGCTGGAATCATAAAGTCATGTGCTGAAGGATGCCATGGATGGACGGATGGATGGATGGATGGATGGATGGATGGATGGATCTTTGGTCACAGACGAAGAGCCCCGTGGAAGTGGGGGAGATATTGCCTCTGCTAAGGCATGTTTCATATCATCTGTTTTAGCCATCCACCTGAAAAGAAATGAAGCACTCTCTAGAGGTTCTTGCTCCTCTTCTTTTAATAAGCAAGGATTCAAGACTGACTGCTTCTCAAATTGATAATTCTATTGGAGAGGTCTAAATCCAAACTGGGGAACTTCTACCCACCTTACTTTTCCTCTCCCACAAATATATGGCAAAATTCAATTTATATGCTGTGTCTCTGTAAAGACAAAGGCCCATCTTTTTATGCACACTAATCTCCCAACTGTACCTCAGAGCTACGTTTGTTTGGTTAGTTTATTATATTGAAAAAATCAAACAGAAAGTGCCCAAGGTGTGATTTATACTGAATGATGCATAGTACTTTTCCTCCTTTACTGGGTATGCCAACATTTTTTGAATAAATATAGAAAATGTGGACATTGTAACATATGTAGGTGAGTTTAGTGCCTTTTTATAGAAAAGTTAACTAAGTTTACATCAGGAAATTTATTTATTGGCAGCTTCTTTGTTTTGAGGTATAAAGTAAGTTGCTTGTGAAACCATCTACTCTTACACATCTTTGCATGGATTAATTTCTCACTCTTTTTCTCTCTGCAGCCAGTAATTGTTTTTAAATCTAAGAAATTTTTTTTAAATCTAAGAAAGCCATGCTCTTGGTTCTCTTTTTTTTTTTAAGTGATGTTAAGTGGGAATTGTCGCAGACATCACAGCTCAGTCATTAACAAAGATAAAATAGCAATCCATACAGACTTTTTTTAAAATCTCAAACTTCTGTTTTGCATCAGAACTAATTATATCAACTTAGAGCCTGGCACAACTCACCCCTATAATGGAAGGGAGGTTTCAATGGAAACCTGCAACTTTATAAAGAAGCTTGGCTTTAAGTCACCCCCCAGTGAAACATCAGGAGATCAATACTGCACAGCACCCCAATGTACTGGATTATTGTGAACATCCTGCTGGCTACAATTCAGCTTTCCATTTAATTGTGCTCTTATTTAAAATTCTGCTGTCCCCATAGAAGAGCAAGAGAAACCCAACAGGCATTTTGTAAGGTTATGAACAATGAAAAGTCTAGATAAATGTCAGAAAAAAGATAGTAGGCCATAAATCATCACTTGATAGTATCATATGAAATAACTTGTTCTCTCTCCCACCTCCCCAGGGCAAGCAACAATGTGTATGTTAAATGCCGAATTTACCAGTGATGCAACATCCCCACTGACACTAAGATATGAGGTCATTTCAAAAGTGATGGAGAATTTTTTTTTATCTTAAAATTATTTTGATTTTTCCAGGGACAAGAAGTCTCAAGCCACAGATAAAAATAGGGCAGAGTGGCAGCAAAACTTAAAAATCCAGCCTCAAAACTGATTGCATCATATTTGCCTTTGAAAAAACTCGTGAAATAGATATATTCATATTGTAAGAGTAAGACAATTTCTTTTCCACCATCTCTTTGATAATCATGAATGCTAATGGCATGTCTGCAATATTGTCTTGTCAAATTATGGCATTCCAGGCACTCGGACTGCCTGATGTGGTCTCTCTATACCCAGATAAATACAAAGCAGTGAAGGAAGAAAAACATTCCAGCCTGAAACCGAAGGGGGAATCATTAACAAATGCTTCCAAATCAAAACAATTTTTCCTTTTGCCTCCACATTTTCTCCTTCATTTCATTCCACAGTGGCAGGGGGGAATGTTGTCATCTGGCATTGGTAGCAACATCATATAAAATGCAATACCCAAAGGAAAAAAATATATTCTTTTTTTTGATTGAAAAATAGAGTCAGATTTTCAGAGGAAGGGAACAAAATCATGCCTGCCAAGTAGTGAATCCTTGCAAGCACATGCAGCCACAGCCACGCAGAGCATACATGTGAAGTCCTGCCAAAGCTGGGCTGAGGAACTGCCATGCTCCTCCTTATTCCTCCCTTTATTTCTCCCCACAGAGCAGAAATACAACCCTGGGGCCTCTTTCCCACTCTGTGACTTCTGCATCCTGTGCCACAAAACACAGGATCTCGAAAGAGGATGATGGCCACTAACTCCTGTCTGCAAGCTGAGACAAAAAGGGCTCCCAGAGGAGATATCCATCTGCAAAGAAGGTCTTGCAGAGGGGACAATCTTTGGGTACCTGCACAGATAAATTGCTTGACTAAGAAAAAGCTTTTCGCAGGAAAGAACCCACAATTTGGAGATCCACACATATGTTTGCACACTGTGGATGTTTTGGTGCACCTTGGATAACAGTCGTGTTTGCAGCCTTCTGTGAAGACAAGAAAACCCAGCTCCCTCTTGTCAAAATTAAAAGACCTGTGTGTAAATATTGCTGTTCTGCATTTCTCCCAAGGAGAGCCCTGCACATATCTGGGGGTGGAAGCATGACTCAGAGACATCCCTCAGGGAGCACTGAGCACAGGGCACGCTGGCAGCAGGTGCAGCAGCTGTCAAGCAGCATGGTGTGTCCATCCTCCTCTGCACAGGCAATAGCTGGTGGCAAAAGCCAGCCCAGAAAGCTGGAGGGGTTGGCCATATTGCAGTCTTCTGACTTGGGGACAATGGTGACCCACAGGGCTGAAACTCTGAGGACAGTTTTCAGGGAAGGGAGTGTCCTGCAGGTTGAAAAAGAGCCAATGACTCTGATACTTCAAACTTTATTCAAGACTTTCATTTTTGCAGATTTTGAAGAGCATCCAAGTAAGTTAAGGCTGCAGATGGGATGAAGTGAACTTGATTTAAATTTGGATTTCACACTGCACATATGCACACACACACATGCACACAGCACAGCAGCTTCTCTGATCTGAGAGACAGGTTTGAGCTGCTCTTGAGACAGAGATCAGCCATGGCACTGCATCCCTAAGTCATCACACCGCTATGAATTATAGCCACAGATACTGGGGGGAAGGGAGAAAGGGAGAAGGAAATATCTTTACCTCTGCAAAAACAAGTTTTAATCAGCCCACAGAAAATGCCTCCTCTTTCCCATCTGTCTGCTCATTACCTATGACAAATGGAAAGTAACACCTTCTCTCAGCTCCAGGTTTCTTCCACTGATCTTCTGCATGGCACCTTTCATATATGAGCAGACAAGGACCAAGCCATTATTTCTCACCACAGCTCTGAGAGGCTTATGGCTTCTTCCAATTCCCACAAAAAAGAAATATCTGAATGCTCAGGAACTCCTTGAATTTTTCAGCAGCTTAAGTTTCTCCTTTACTCCTTTGCACTTATATCTGCAAAGAGGACCAGGAAATCACATTAAGTTTTTGATTTGCACTTAGACTACATATTCACACTTATGTGGGACTTTGAAGGAGAGTTTCAAACTGGGAGAAGAGTTTGTTCTTTCTTATTTATTTATATTAGCTGCTAGGTTACATCAGGTGAAATTGCCACTTATCTGATCCTTCATGGGTGTTTAGGCATCTGGATCTCAGAAGGAAAGAATGGTGCTCTTGCACCTCATCTTGAAGGCCGGAGATTTGAGTTATTTAAATTATTTAAGTTGGGTTATTTAAACTGTTTTCTCCATATATCTTTGTGATTTGGGGGAAGAAAAGTTGTGTTTTACTCTGTCTTCTGCCTTCTCTGTGTCACAACAAAGTGGCTTAGTGCAAGAGGGCTTTAAATCAGAATAGCCAGCTTAAGCACTTGTCTTACACTAGGGTAAATGATGCTGTGAGATAGATGGGTTATAAAGCAGGACAACCTTTGTGCTTTTGTTTCATCACCTGTGAAGTTTTGTCTGATTTGGTCTTCTTTGCATTTCTAAGGTCAACTCGAGATCACTAGGAGAGGAAAAAGCAATATATCTATTCCTCGTATATAAAATAAAATAATAGCTCTGGTAATTGTAACTGAAGATCCCTGAACACTTTATGTAAGAATGCAGCTTCCATCTTAATGTTAGATTGTATTCCTACTTAATCAATTGTATTTTTTATTAAAAAGATCCTTCTCTGATGGTATTAAACACCTTTGCCAAATATTTAAGAAGCTTCCCCTCAGTGGTGAAAAAAGAGGCTACATGTACAATTTAAATATGTCTGTTAGCATGTGGAGATCACTGGTCACTCGAGATGAAGAATACTGAATACCATTAAGGTCTTTCATTTATTGCGTGTCTGGTAGTTAATAATTTCTTCTTCAACTCTGTTATTCATAAAAATGTGCAGAAATTTTGTGTTATTTTTAACGTGACTTCTCTTTTTCCTGTTCCTGGGTACTAAACACAAAAAAAAAACCAAAAACAAACAAACAAACAAGAACAAAACAAAAAACCAAAAAAAAAAAAAACCACAAAAAAAAAAAAAACAACCAAAAAAACAACAACAACCAAAAAAAAAAACTTCCAGTAACAAAACCAAACAATCCACACAAAACTTGTGAATTTCTAACACCAAAACAAATGCAGTACTTTTTATCTTTAACCTCCTTCAGCAGCAGGGTACATTGACTGTATGCAAACAGCACTAAATGAACAAGATAAGGCTGTTCATACAGGGAAAAAACCCAAACCTCCAAATCAAAGAAACATTTTAAAAATGCATGTATGCATATACTACAACTTCCTTTTGCAAAGGGCACAAACATAATCTGCTTATCAATTTATCTGTGTTTGTGTACTGGGTCTTCATTTGTAGCAATTGGTTCTCATTGGGATGGATATTTGGACCAGCATTCTGAAAAGAAAACCATCAAATCTCCTAATCTCTGCAAATACAGCAAAGACATAGCAACTATGTCCTTAGAACAAGGCAAGAAACCTATTACTCCTCCAAAGTAAACAAGACAAAATGTTTCCCAACCCAGCTAAATGCTGAAACTTCTCAGCTATGTCAGTGCCCCAGTTAAAAACAAACAAAAGGGTTGCAAAAGCCATTGGAGCCTTTCAGCTTCAAGTATGTACTCAGAAAGGTTCTCCTTGTGAAGTTAACATCTAATGAATATTGCAGAACTTGCTGGTTCTGGCTCTATCAAAATCTGGCTGCATAAAGCAATAAACACACAAAAAGGAGCTACAAGTGGACCTTTTATACTCAAGCTGGAAAAAAGTTTAACTGGGAAAACATTTCAGAGGCCAGTCTTGATTCCCAAGCACTTTAATTCATGTATTTATTTATTTGTTTTTTTATCATGTTATATTTAAATGAGAGGGAGAAAAAAGCTGAAGTTCTCTTTTACAGGTGTGTGCAAAGTGATATAAGGGATGATAAAAAACTGGAGCTGCATAATGTGGAATATGACAAGGGAAATAATTAATTGAAATGAACCATTAGAGTAACAGATGTGTCACTCAGTCCAGAGCCAGATGCACACAGAGCCTTGCTAGAGGGGTAAATGTGCCCTAGAAAGAGAAACCCTAAATTTTACTACAAACCATATGTGGGTCTGGAGTAGACATGAACAATTATGGGATAAAGGGAGGTTCATATTGAAATTACAGACAGAAAATATATACATAGTTTATAGAAAATCATATGTGCCATATATTCAATATACCACCATCATTTCTCTTGATTGTGTTAAACCTTCCATTGAGCACTATATTCAAACACATGAAGGCCTCCTTGTCCTCACACTGCTATAATCAGATAGGTGCTTAAGCACCAGGATGAATCAAAACCTCAGCTGTCCCTCTCATGACACCCTCCAGTGCTTTCCTCTCGTCTCTCATCTGGGTAGCCTCCACTGCTGCCTCTGAGTACAGTCCCCACATAACTACAGTCCAGGCAAGGAATTCACTGCCTGTCAGTACCTTAAGTGTGTGAGGAATATCAACAGCCATGAGGTGCCACTTAAAACACAGTGGGAAGACAGAAGCACTGGAGAGAGTTGGTCTCACTCTGCTGACCGTATTTTGCATGCGGGTGCCCAGCAAGGAAATCAAACCCTGGACACACTTTGCATGGATTTGTTCACCTCCCTCAACTCCCCACATTTCTTTAGCAGCAGAACTACTCAAAAAACTCTCTCTCTGACTTCTGATTACCATTATATTTTTTTGAAGGGAAGAAAGATGGTCTCAGTAAGAGTAAAATAATTCTCTTGTGTATCAGAGAAAGCAGCCAAGTGCAGGCCCATGGCATACACAGGAGGACAAGAGATTTTGGAACTGAAAAAGCAATTAGATCCACAGTGTTTCAGGATTTATTTTCAATGGTTTGTTGTGGAAGCATGATTTTTATGGAAAGCAGATAACACTCAGAAAAATATCTGCTTCACTAAAACTTGATTTCCTGCAAAGATCTTCCTAACTGCAAATTTTCAATCAGTTCCAGACACAATCATTTGCAAATGGCATCAAAACTGTTGATTTTATTTAAAACAAACAAAGAAACAAACAAAAATCCTTCCCCTTACTGAATCATAAATTGCTTCTGGATGTTTAGATTCAGCATGTCACAGTTAAGAACTAAAGATTATCTAAAAAACATCTCAAAAATCTGACAGAACCAGAAAATTACTATGATTCGTTAAGTGATCAGGCTGGTAATTATTTTAGATCTGAAAATTGTCTGGTTATTAGAAGGGCATTCTAATTAAAGGGAACCTGGACTGTCTGTAAACACAGCAGTGTGATCACAACCTCAGAGAGTTGCTCCTTGCTTATATATGTGTGCACAAAACACTGGTAACAGCTTCTCAGTGCCATAGACAGTCAGAATAACTACCTCTGGCTGAAATGTTTAGGTAGAAGACTTCAAACACAGGGGCTGTGTTTTCATTAGTAAGGAAAGTCATGTTCATAAAACTCAGCTTTGGCTATAACAGGCTCTCTGCCACTGGTGATTTTTAAATTTCCAATTTAAAAACTCTGGTTCCTTTCCATATCAGTTTTCACAATTGTGTATGATATACTAAATTATTTTTAACTGCAATAATTTCTTCCTATGCATGGCCAAAAAATGTTTTTGCTGAAGTAAAAGCATGGCTCCAGTCATGTTCCATAAATTCATCACAACACTACCAATGTTTCCAGAAGACAAATTCCCACAGACCTGGAATTGGTATCCTTCAGCCTAACAAGGTACTGCTTACAGAACTGTAAGAAGAGATAGCAAAAGAAGGAATTAATGGGAATAAATACACTCAGCCCTCAGTGCAGGTTTTTGATAACATCCAGAAAATGAGACCTCAGGCTTATATTGGAGGTAGAAACTGAAAGAATCTCCCAGCATCCGGCATGGAAAAGAGATTGAGAGTGGGGACAGAGGGTGAAAGAAAGAACACAAGGAAAAGGAAGGAGATCCAAGTTTCTCATGTTCAGATCATGCCTTACCAGGAGTCTGTTTGCATAAGACAGAAAGACCTGAAGTGTCAGGCACAGCTAAGACACATCTTGCAAGTCACCACTGTGGTTATATTCCTCCCTGGAGGAAATCAAAGGAAGTTCTACAATCCTCTCCCTCTGGCTCTTAATCTTTCCCCTCTGACTCTCACTGTGCAACAGTACATCTCCCACAGCTGAGACTCTGGGCTCATTTCTAACATGTCCCAGATATTTGGTGGATAACCTTAAAGGTAAGGAGGTCAGTGAGCTCTTTAATGAGTTTCAACATTTTTACAAATCTATTTAGCACCTAATAATTTTCTACAGCCTTCAATGGCACTTATGCATCTGATTGTAAATTTGACCAATGTCCAGCCTTCATCCGTATGTTAAGGTAGAAACAGAATTTGAATTGAAGATTTGTAACTTGAACTTGACATTGCAGATATGTAGTGACTAAGAAAAGGAAATGCCCAGATGCTCTTTCCAGTTCATGACATAATTTCCTTCTGCACAGGCTTACTTTGGAGCAACATACCAAAATAAATTCAGTAATAGCAATAACGTTTTGCATTGTTACAGCACTTGTCACAAGCGAGTTAAATAACTGCTGCTCTTCAAACACTTTCACCACCACCCTGGATTTAGGATATTACAGGCTGGTGAGAGATATTAAGTAACACATCTCAAACCACTCTTGACATCTGTTGCTGAAGCAGGAATAGACAGCGAGTCTCCTGGGTATTTACCCATTCATTTCACCACAAAACGATCATTTCTGTCTACGATATGAGTTCTTCAGTCAAGAGATTTCAATTACACAGCCCATGAACACAATTCACATTTAACCTTGGAGTAAAAAAAAAAAAAAGCATTGATTGAAGGAAGGACCAACTTCCTTTTTTTTTTTTTTTTAGATTGGGATTTAAACTAATGATCTTAGACAGGCTTGCCGGTGCAAAACAAAGGTTGGCAGCTCACATCTGGGAATACTCTGACAGCATTAACTTGCCCCAGTGCCCCAGAAACGAGGAGGATTTGTTTAGGGCAGCTGAGAAAAAGGTGCCCATTGAGGAGCACAAGAATATACAATCAGTTGTGATCTCCACCCTCATCTAAGAAGAATCCTCACCATATAAACATTCACAGTATCTCCAGCTTAAATAGGAAAGTTTAAGCCCCTTCCAGATAAATGCTGGATAGAACTAAGTACGACAAAGCTTTTAATTGATAGTTTTACCCCATTATATTGGTGACATTTAGGGCCACTTGGTACATAGCAAGGTGAGACTCTGGACCACATTCTCACCCTTAAATATGTAGCACTTTGCTACTGTCCTCAACAGCAGTAGGACTGTTCCCTTAAGTTCTCAGTGCTGAGAGATAATGAGGGCCTTTCTTCTCCACTGAAAATGGGGATTAAACACATATTTATAGAAACATGCTTTTCACATGCTGTGCTGGATCAGCGCCAAGATGCTCTGCATACTGCAGGCTGATGCTGTATTCTCAACCCAACAAATCCCAGCAACATGATCAGAAACAGATTTTGCAGTATGAATTTCATCTAAGGGAAGTCAGTGCCTATTGCCTAAGATGCAGTAGAGCTAATATTGCTGCCAAGATGATCTGACTACTGTCAGAATTGCTCATCTTTCAGTAGACATCTTGAAGTAGTTGTTTTACCTGGTACCACTTTTCCAAGCTTTTCAAAATGACATGAACATATTACAAGAAGCTATTATAGAGCAAGTCTTTTTTTCTTTTCTCCCTTACAAAGACATGCATTAGAGGTTGGAGGTCAGGGACTTGAAAGATTTGTGGAAACTGAAGGAAAAAAAATGAATCCCCCAAGAATAAGCCCAGCACAGTCCAACCTGCAGTGAGAAACAGCAGTTTACATGGTTTTGCCAACAGCCTTTGGGTACCCCAGGAAGAGAAACTACAGCCACATTTGTATAAAGACTTAGAAATTGCATTTTTAACTTCTTCAAACTCTTCTCTTGGAAACTGGCCATTGCTCAAATAACTTGTTACTCTTTTGCCCAGAAGAAAGACTGATTGGATTACGTAGACAGGGTACAGCACATTCCAGCTGTGCCTGCTTACCAAAGAAAAGATATCCTTTCCCCACTCTCTTTACCTCCAAAACAGTTTTCACTTGGTATCTTTTGGGTGAAAGGGAAGGAGGATTCTTCCAGTCTACATTCTAAACTTCTATGTTAAATAGTGTTTGGAGATGACTTCTACTTTATTAGCAGGCAATAAAGAGCTGTTGTGCTATTCTCCTTACTCCCTGCCTTCAATTTTCATACTCACTGAAACAAGTTCAGCAACAATCTGTAATTCCACTTCTAGCAAGTTGAATGTCAGAATTCCTGGGGTTTTTCCAATGCTAGAGAGCCCTAGGGAAGCAACCATTAGCTTATTCAAATGTCAAGGGATGTGACATTTTCTACCATTGATACATCACCTTTCAACATGTGAAACTTGAAAAGTCCTCATGTCTCCAAAGCATAGAGAGCATAAAAGTAGCTTCTAATATCTGCTTTATCTCAGAGGAAATGCATGCTTATGCAAAAGTTCAAGGAAGAACTGAGAGGACAAAAGTTCCTTCAACTCTGTCCATGCTAGGGAAAAGCATATGCTTTGAAATACGATTGCAAATACACTGTAAAGGCATCATGGAGACACAGTATGGGTGAGATACATCTGTATTTTGCTGGTCTAAATTACTGCAGTGTTCTTTGGCCCTATACATACGTGGTCTGGAATAACCCCAAACATTTTAAGAAACTGACCTACCTCATTGCTGATGGCAGCAGAAGCATAATGTGGCTGTTTCTATCTCAGGCACACAAATTGCTGGGCTCTTGATGCAGTCAGTGATGTGACTCTGTCTCCAGCTAGAAAATAGGATTGCTATGGGTCACACTGAGGGTTCTGGAGAGTCAAGGATTTTTCACTGCCTAAGCATGCTGTGCTGCTTTCTGGACACATGCATAGAAAGGAAATAAAAGAAAATAAATAAGGTTGCATGGTTAGTGCTCCAGGGCTGCCAACTGTTGCTGTTTTATTGAAGCTTGAGAAATTTACTGATTTACTTAAAGTTGCAGCTCCTTGGGTCTGGTGTCTATACATCAGTTTTATATTCATTTTTCAAGAATGATTCTATTTTTTTATGGCTGAAGAAGAAATTTTGAAGCTTGAAAAATATGAAGACAGATAAAAAAGGAAGCCAAGAATACAGTAGGAGGTGGGAGGAAGAATTGGATTTTCAGCATTTTGATAGTCTCCTGCATTTATCTCATGCATTTGGAAGGTGTCTGTGAATCCTGGATTTTGAATGTCCTGAATGTGCAGCACTGAGGTGGGAGAATAGTATTAAGCTATTATATGCACATATTCCAAAGAGATCAGATGTGTTTGGGAAGGAATAAGCCAAAGAATCCTCCCATTTTCAGGTCTCCCTCTATTATTAGACTAGACCTTTGTTTAGATAGTGGCATACCTAAAATGGGCAGGAATATGTCAAATATCAAGGACTGATCTGTAAATCAAAGGACCTGCTGCTCTGGACCAGTGACTGCAGCTGCAGCCTCACTTGTGTTGGCCATAGCATGTGCTCCAAGGAGTACTGATTCCATAGAAAAGGAGCATATTTGCCAGGGATGTGTCCTCACTCGTTGATGCATGTTCTCATAAGAACATGCCTGAGGGGAATGTTGCAGAAGACTTTTCACTTCAGCCAACAGAACCTCTGATCCTCACAGAGTTACATGTCCGTGGTCAATCCCCCATCTACCAAATGAAGATGATTTGCTCACAAGGAGAACAAGAAAAGATGGAAATATGATTTGCTCACAAGGAGAACAAGAAAAGATGGAAATGGCTATGAAAGAGAGTGTGTGTTGGATCAAAATTTAGTGGGCCCAGGCTGGGTGGGGAATATGAGAATTTTTGGGAAAAGATGACAGTATTCCAGCTTTGGACATTTTGCATGGAGCACCTTCTTCAATGAACAGCATGTATTCCACACTAAAGCAATTTCACTGAAGTGAAGGTATTGAACTTCCCCCTATAAACCAGTGGGACTAAGAGAAATTTAATGATGCATACGTGCTGTGCAACATTTCCAAGGCAGAGAACTGGAACTGTTAACTCCAACATAGGAGTTAGCACATGAGATGTCTAATTCCAAAGTTTCTTCTATTCACTTCTTTGTGCGATCACATGCAAGATTAATCGCTGGACTTTACTTTTACCATATGTAAGGAAAGGTTTCACCTTTTTTTTAAATTCCTTCCTGATATTCTTTTTAATGGTGACTCTTTCTTCTTCCACATTTTTGTTTCATTACGTATTACTTTTGTGGTAAAAGAAGCATAAAGACAAAAGCAACATTTTGCAGACAGACAGACGGTAAGGATTGTTTTGATGGCATGTTGTCTCTCACAAACAAATTGCTGCTGACTTACCCTACTGTTTCCTATCCTCATATGCTGCATATACAGAGAGTCTTGTTTGCAAATTTCCACTTTCACTGCTCAGACAAAAACACTGGAAAGTGTACCACTGGGTTATGAACCAGTCAGTTTGAAGAAAATGTGCTGGCTGGCTCTTTCTGTCAAAGTATCTGTCATAGGCATATTACACATTTCCAGCCAAAAAAAGAGAAAAAAAAGAATAAATACTTCAGCCTAAAGTGAACGCTTTTGCCATTATATAATTAGCCTCTGGAAGTATGTCAAATTAGACGTTTCTGTTTTGCTTTCTATTTCATTTATGTACCTGTAATATATGGCCAACAACATAATGGATAAGTAGCTAAAAGGTAATCTTAGGGCACAGATCACTTGGAAGTTTTAGGTAACTGGAAAATGCACTTTTGAAAAACACACCTTGTATACAGAAAAAAAAAAAGCATATTTGCCAGGGATTATGAAAATCCTATATCTGTACAGAAAACAGGATGCTTGAACCCAAGGTGAGCTAACAGAGCTGAAACCATCAGGTCATCTGAGATTTCAGTCTGCAGAGAGTATGTAGGAAGATTTCTAAGAAAAGCAAGTGAGAAAATAGGAGATTTTCTGATACTGCTTTGGCAAAGTTACTGAAGGTGCAATGACCATGTAGGTGTGGCTGCCAACCTCCTCTTAAGCACAAGTGTCTTGTCTTCTGCAGGGTGGCTCAGGGTTCACATACTGATAGCAGCCTTCCAAGGTTTCACCTCATATGCACTAAAATCCACAGTGATAACCTAGGTTAGATTGCACTGAGATTATTGGACCTGCAGGTGTTTGGTTTTGTACCTCAGGAGAGATCTTTGTGCTGCCAACATGACTGTGCCAACAAAACAACAGTGCCATCGAATGCCAAGGTCTCAAAAGGTTGAAGTCATCAGCATTTCAAAAGACTGGGCACTAACTGACCAACAACATGCTGGCTCTAGAGAAAGGTTTTCTTCCTGCTGAATTCACAAATACCTAAGCAGGCTTCTATGATAATTTGTTATCTATGCATGACAAGTGTAAATATATATTTACAAACACTTATAGTTCTTCTCAAACTTTCTGGAACAATAGAATTTTGAAACCCTTGCAGGTGATCATATTCCACTATATTCAGCTTTTGACTGAAGGAGTCTTGTTAAATCCTGCTCAGAATCATGGCCCAAGCTGTCAGTGGGCAATTTCCCTTGGGTCACCACAGCACAGTTTTGGAATTACTAAAGCAGCATAAAACCTGCTCTTTCACTGCTGAGGATGGATTCTGACATTGAGACTGGAAGTCAGCAATGTCAAGATATCTTTTCCGTGCCTCTCTATCTGAAATTCATGAGCGGGGCTTCAAAACTGCTAAGCATTATCTCACTTCTCCCACTTTGATATCAGTAAAACATGGTTAGATGTGCCTTCACTCTAATGATGAGCTCTTCACCATAATGATACATGGTGAATTAAGAGCTTAGCTGAATGTCTTGCCTCTGTGGTGACAAGCATGACAAATGCATAATTTCAAAATTAAACATCTATGGACAGAACAGCAGAAAAGGAAAAGCTCAGAGCAAAGCACTGAGGAATGGGCAGTCTCGTGTTATGGGTGCACCCAACACAGCTTCCGTGTTCCACCACACAGCTCTGTCCCTTTCTCATGGTTCACTTTTCACCTCTCCCATCACTTCAGGCTGTTATCCCTGAATCCCTTCATCTCAGCAAGCAGGAGCAATTTCACAAAGACAGAGACTGGCCACTTGAGGTGGAACAGATGTGGCTGTGCTGCCTCCTTCATGGGAGGGACGGAGGGCTTAGAGCACCTCTGCCTGTGGGTACGGTGCTGTGAAACCTCATGCACTCTCTTAGAAGCAGTCGGACTGCAGCATCCAAGGGGGTTGTCCAGTCTTGGAGCCTAGAAATACTCTGTTTCTGTCTGGTACCTGGCTGCAAGCTGATGAAGTTTAATGAATGGAGAAGGTATCTATACAGATTGAGAAAGCACAAGGCAATATTAGAGAACAGGAGTAAACAAGGCTTCAAAGCCAGGAATGTGTAAAATACTTTATAATTAATTTAATACTTTTTAATATTTTTAATTTTTTAATATAATATTTTAATACTTTAATAAGTCACCACACCAATTACAGCCATCTAGTGGGCATATGTATTAAGCAATGAGCTGTCAACAAAGTGGTGTCCCTTGTATTATTGGAAAATGTGCCTCTTTGAAGCTCTGATCTATGTTCCTATTTAAACCAGCCACCACAGGCACCTAGGAACACAATGCTTTATAGAACAAGGGCTGAGCTGCAAAATTGGGATTCTTTTGCCAACCCTACTTAAGGTTGAAAGTGTTTGCATCAAGAGCTTTGGTGTATCTCTGCTAATAGCGTAAGCATGGGCTGCAATTGCAATAATCCTTCAGCATTTTAAGTGCAAGAATAAGAAAAAAAAAAAAGCTCTCTTTCTCCATGAACACTTTGCCTTGAATTTCATCAGCAGGGGATGCATGTATTATTCAATCATACACCTACCACTACTATGAAGTTGCTCTTAATTATACTCCAAGTGGAACCTCTCAGGTAATCAGAATTCAGGGCTAATGCATAGCTATTCCCCCATCAATTTATAATAGACACAATTAATCCAATTTAGAATTTCAAGTTTTAGTGATTATTAAATGCAAACAAGTGTTCATTCTTTTGCTTGAGGGTGGCCATTTTTTTAAGTGCATCTCTTTTTATGGCTTAGAAATGTAAAAAGTAACAATTGCCACAAAAGCAGTTAGAGCATTAACATTAAGGAATCATGAGAGAGCATGAACTTCAGTGTGCTTGGACTAAACCCTGTGGGAATTCACTTTACCCATCCTCCCTCTAAACATCTGGGCAGTCCCCTTCAGTTACTTTGTGCCTCTATTGCTCCTCTTCTGTTTTTGCCTTGGGAACGATTTACAGCACAACACATATAATAAACTGGCAGGAATGATCCAGTCAGAGATCCTCTGCTACCAACCAGCATCCTGGCATCTCTTTTGTTTCTTGAATTCCTGCTAAACATGAAAGATCAAGTGGTATGCTTATCAAATTCCTTAAAGCGAGGAACCATATGTCACTCTTAACAGTGAATCAAAGCTTGTAGCTTATGGCAGTATGGTTCCCAGGAGGAAAAAAAAAAAAGAAAAGGCAAAGCAAAGGTGTACTTAGAATCCAAAGAAAAAGAATGTAAAAATCCTTCCATGACTGAGAAGGCATTACACCTCTGGAAGAAAGAATTGCAAAAAAACTATCTCTTTCTTGCTTTTTCCTCCCAAGTTTAAAATATATCTGACCTATATAATTTTAAGTTTCAGATTTACTGAAGTGTAATTATATATTATACTACATACCAACACAACACATTAATTCAAGGGTTTTGCCCATCTTTAGAAACATGGAATTAATCTCCAAAGCTGTTTGTGTTTCATGCTCACTGTATATTTTTAGATGGTGCATTTCTCAGGACACTTATTTCCTTCCCATAGGGCCTTAATGTAAAAGCAACCTTTAAAAACACTAAGGGAACGGAATTAACCCTCTCCCCCCTCAAACCCAACTTTTCTCCCAGGCAAGCAGAAGGAATAGTTGGGAAGAAAGGGAAGACAGAATTCACAATTCTTCTGAGGAATCTCAGCACTCTGTATTTTTAGTCATCTCTGGCTGTCACAACTGTGAAGAAAATCCAAGCTGAGCTTCACTAGAGCAACGGCGTGGGCTTGGAACAGCAGAGCAGCCTGAAACAATCCCTCCAAGAAATATAAACTGCTGCACTCCTCACATCCAAGATGCTAACTCAGATGCTCATATGCTAACACTGTTAACTGTTTCATGGCCCACCAGAGCGCAGGAGTAAGCCTACGAAGCTCTGCACAGTTTGTGCCGAGCGCTTTTGCATTGGTTTTCCAGCATGCCCAGGAGGCCTTCCAAAGGAGCAGCTGGTGTGGATTTCCAGTACATATGCTGCTGATGAGCCAGGCCCACTCATCCCCTCCCATGTTGTGCCATGGGACAGCGCTGGGTTGGGTGGAAATGCTCTCTGAGCCTTTTCTAGGTGCAGAGGTAGCTCAGATACATCAATACAGTAATTCAGCCAGAAGATCTGCTCTGCACTAAGCAGCACTAAGCACTCGGGCCCAAAGCTGCCATCAGTGACTATACTGCTTCCAGTCTCCGCAGCATGGATAGGACCAGTCCACTGTGCAGCTGTGTGACCGGTGACCTCTGCCAGGTAGGTGGTCCTAGCGTACCATCTGGGTCTCAATAAGGCCAATCTCCTTCGTCCTACTTGGGAAAAGGGTCCACCAGGTGGCACAATGCTCTGGTAACTTCAAGGATTAGAAAAAGAACAAGGGCTCTCCAGTCATTATACTCCTCACTTCATTTTTTAATTAGGATACATTAATTTATTCCTTTATTTGTGAAGCTTGCCATTAAACATTCCCAATGTGAACTATAGAAACCTTAGCATCCTACCAGAAATAAGCAAAATATGCATCTGTGAAATTAAAGAAGAAAAACACAAAACAAAAGTACAATTAAGCACATATTTTTAAAGCACTGAAAGTGTTAATATTCTGAACAAACTACTAAAGGAAGTGGTGAACTCCCCACCATTTGGGGTCTTTGGAGCAGGACTCTATACCTTTCCTGAATTTCTGTGTCAGACAAACACAGGTTTTGGGCTTCATGCAGGGTAAATGAATGAAATTAAATACCCTGTTATGTGCAGGAAGTTCAGTGATTTAATGGTCCAACTTTGCCTTCAGTTTCCTGTATTCAGCTGCTCACAACTAAGGGCTTACTACGGACCAATGTTGTGTTGAAAAGTCTCCTTTTTTACATTTCTGTTTGTGTGTGTGGGTATCCCGTGTATAGGAATTAATCTTCCTGTGAATGATGAGTTGCATTGTGTCACTCAAGCCATGTAGCCTTTCCAATGTAAAAGAGACCAACACAAAACATAAATGATTTTTTATGCCAGCTTCATGGCCTTGGGTTCATCCTGGAGCACACATCCAGCAAGGCACAAGATTAACCATACCTCCTGGAGAAGCGCAAGGTGCCCTCTTTATAGGGACTCCTTCATGCATCAGATGCTCTATTTTTAAGCTCCTCTGCTGCAATGAGCCCAAGTCTGGGGATTTCCTTGACTTTAGACAATGATGTTGCACTTCAGTGATGTTTCTCCAATGCAAGGAATTACTCAGCTCTAGGCTGCAAATTTGACTTTAGGACATGTAGGATCAGCACAGTTGAAGCCATATGGAAAACACAAAATCTTTCTGGTCAAAGTTTTCTCAAAAAGCTGAAATAGCAAAATCAGCCAGTTGAGATTTTTTCAATGGAGGTAACTTTCATCAGCACAGTTCTATCCTTGGACCTTTTTCTGCTGCTTCTAGTCTTTCTCAGCCTTTTTGGACTCACCATCTTATATTTCTCACATCTTCTTGTTGCTTTTTGGCCCTGCTACCCAGGTGTGATTATTTTCACAGCCATGTTCAAGTCCATATCTTTTCCCAATCTTTTGGAAAAACTTGGTCTTTCTTTTCCTGCTGTCAGAACTGCCTTGATCCAAGCTGCTTAACCAGCCACGGACATTTTCACTGCACATTGCTAAATCAGTTTAAGTTTTGTCTGCTCAGTACCCAACAGCCAGGCCAAACTACACAGTGCCTTTTACAAAGAGACAGACAGACAGACATATAGAGGTTAGGGCCACAGGTGTCCATAACAATGAACCTCACAGATTGAACTGAAGCAGACACAAAAGCAGAGCAGGCATCATATATCCACAGTCTGGGCTTCAGGGGTATTTTTAGGGCATCTATTGATGAAGTGGGAGCCAATTTTTTGTGTGTAATTGAAATTATATGGATGTGATGGCAGAACCCAAACCTGACAAAAAGTGATTGCCAGAGAGAGGAGGTAACTTTAAAAAATTACTCGAACTGCTTTATTTGTCATCTGTATTATTAACACAGTCTGTGTTTTTTCAAAGAAAAGCCAAGGTGAACTTGAAAAATTACTCAAAAGGGACAATAGAAATTGTAGGAAATAGGGCTGGAAAAGGATCTCAAATGCCATTTACAACCACTTCCACAATTTGTGACAAACAGCAGAACAGTGGCCATCTTCAAAACTCTTTCAAGAGTAAGACAAAATTATTCATAGTTTTCTGCAGGACTTGAATCCTTCTTACCTCTTATTTATGGGGCTGTATGAGGCATACAGACCCATGTCACCCCCAAAATAAATCAGCTACGCATGCAAATTTTAAGGAGAATGCAAAACACTTTTAAAGTTTATGTACTCGCATTTGTTGTTTATGTACCTACATGCATTTCAAATTAGCACTGTAGCTACATACATATTGTTTAATCTAGCCCATCTTTTTCTCAAGTGATTTTCAAAAAAAGCAACTAGAAATGGCCATTTATAACATGTAAGGATGTGGTTTCACAGTGCCAGGTGCTGCACCAGCAGAGGAACCTGGTTTCCTGAAGTAGCTGATGGGATGATCCCACAAGAGCTCTGTCAGCAGGAGCAAAGGCAGCACACCACAGCCTGGGGATACAAAAAATACCCAGTGTAAAGGGAGGAAAATGTTTGAGGCCAAATTATTTGTAAGATGAAACTCTCGTGGGGTTTTAAAAGTATGGCAAAAATTTGTGCAACTGTGCAATAGAAACAGGAAGTAAATTTGAAGAAACACCTTGAGAGCAGAGAGGAGGTCCAGCTTGCTTTTTCTGTATTTCCTAATTCAATTACAAGAGAACTGCATACAGCAGGGAAACACAGTCTTATGGACTGTGAGTCATCATGATTGTATTTGGCACAAATTTTAATATTATATTCCTGTTGAATATAATCAGGAGAAGTTAGGAGTAAGACATGTAACAAAATCAAAGAATAAACTATCTTTTATCAAAGAAGCAGAAAATTGAAGCTTTATGTCTCCTGAACCAAGCCACCACAGTGGTGGGCACAATTCAACAATGTTGCAGCTTCCTATTTTAGTGTCTCACTGAGGCACTGGACGAGCTAAGCACAAGCATGCATTTAAGTAAAATCAAAGGCTAACTTCCATTACTTTCTTCCTTCTGTAACCAATTTCAAAATTAAGCAGGTAATCTTGCTAACTCATTGCTTGTTGCTTTAATTCCAAGCCTGCCTAGCTCTTGAAAAAATAATTCAGTAAATCTGACAGGCAAAAACCCCATGCTTTCCCAGAAAACTTTCCTCAGAAGCACTGACAAAGTTAAAACCTGCTGGAGGGGCTGCAACCCAAAATACAAGCATGAATCCCAGAAAACCAGCTGTGCTTCCCACCATTCTGCAAAGGACAGGGATACTCGAAGACCTTTTCAGCTGGCATGAGTCACTTAAACATGATCAACAGGCAAGCATTTAAGAGACAATCCATACCCATGAACAAAACTGGTACTAGAAAAACTATCACAAAACATAAAGCACAATTTTTTCCTCAATTTGCAGCATGTATTCGTCCAGCTAGGTTGATTCTTATTCTCAAATACATGATAGGTTTTGAGTAATAATTATTTTTAATTGCTGTTTAAAGATATTTACACTCTTAAAGAATAATGATTTTTCAGCATAATTAGCTACTGATTTCCAGAAACTGAGGATGTATTTACCAGCAAGCTGCAGTGATATCAAACAGAAAGATATTTGTTTCATCCCATACTCATACTGTATTGGCAATCATCACCAGGACCTGTTTCTGGTGCCTGGAGTAGCATTTGTTGACAAGGCATGTCCCAAAATCTGAACTTTACTTTCTCAGTCTGTATTTTGTGTGGAGAAACTTGTCATTTTGAACTCTACTGCAATCACTATTGCATACTACCAGCATAAACCTTTCTCAAACATAGCACTCATGCATCCTTTTTAACCAGACATGATGCCTTTCATAAAAGGAGCATCTTTCACAGTCGATGCTTGACCAGACCTTGTACCACTGCTTACACAAAGCGGCTGAAGCAAGTCATCAGATATGATAGACTCCTCAGACTGGTGATATAGCCCACCCACTTAGTTAGCCAAGGGTTAACCATTCCCATCTGACTCAACCTTCTGCGTGCCTTTTGAAGTTACCATCATTTGTGCTTATGGCACTTGCAACCAGTTGAATGCCCTTAGAGACAGCACCTATGAAAATTAGTTTTTCCCAAGCAATCCTGATCCCAGCACAGACCAGATAAACTTTGGTCATTTCTCATTCTAGATACTTCCACCAGAATAAAAGGCAAAAAATTCAACCTGACTTCTAAGTGGAAAGGCTGAGAGAATCAGGCTTAGCCTGGAAAAGAGTGTCCTAAGTGCGACCTTTCAGCACCTGAAGGGAGCCTACAAGAAAGACACTATTTACAAGAGCAAGAAGTGTCAGGACAAGGGGGGATGGTTTTAAACTAAAAGAGAGTAGTTTTAGATTACATGTTAGGAAGAAATAATTTACGATGAGGGTGGTGAGGCACTGGCACAGATTGCCCAGAGAGGCTATGGACGCCATATCCCTGGAAGTGTACCATTCCAGGCTCTATGAGGCTCTCAGCAACCTGGTCTATTGGAAGGCGTCCCTGACCATGCCAGGGGGATAAAACTAGATGATCTTTAAGGTCCCTTCCAAACCAAACCAAACCAAACCAAACCAAACCAAACCAAACCACTCTGATTCTCTTCTGACCTGGTTTGAGTTCAGCCTGTCTCCTGTCTGGCAGCAAGCATATGGTCCCAGATCCAGTTTGTAAGTTTTCTCCCCCTGGCTTCACTGATTGCCTGCACCTTCCAGAGCAATACTGCTTGCCAGGCAGCCCTCCCTCTTTGCTCCTGACACATGAATCCTAATATTCTTTTTAGGCCCCAAACGGGTGAAATAGCTCTTGAAAGCCCCCAAGTCCTACTCTGTGTGCCAGCTATGAAACCTGTGGGTTTATTTGGGTGAATTTTCACAGTGTCAGTCACACATACACAGGAAGAAAGAAATCCATGAAACAAGGTTTTCCTGCATGCTGAGACTCTCTCGACAATCTAAGAGCAGAGTGATCTCAATAGGGTTAATCTAAAAAGAGGCCACTTGTCATCAAGAGTAGGGCTGAGAAGGACTGTAAACCCTCTGCTATCAATCTGGTAGTATTTCTCATAAAAAAACCCCAAACCCACCTGCCATCATCTGGGCATCTTCATGGTGTGTTAAGGCTGCAACATGCTCTCATGAGATGCCAAGCTTGCCTTTGGAAAGCAGCTTACCTTAATAAAGTGGTGTGATTTTCCTTGGTCTTGGCACTCAGAAAGCATACTGGGCAAGTGGAAAGCCTGTAGGGATGATTCTCTAGTGTTTGCATGAGATTTTTCTAATTTCTTTTTTTTTCATGCCTTTTTTTTTTT
>VXBC01002721.1:35327-49491 GCA_013399945.1 Ploceus nigricollis | reverse complement strand
TTTTTTTTTTTTTTTTTGTTGCTACCAGCTGCTTCATATTCTGCCACTTGCTACAGAAGAAGGCTGTTCCATCTTGATAGGATCCAGTTCAGTGCATAGACATCACAAAATTGGAGCCGCAAACTGGTTCATTTTTCCAGTTTACAGATTTTGTTCAAAAACCCAGCAGCAAGTCCTGAGGCACAGTGTGCCAGCACCAGAGACTGAGTGATGCAGAGGTGATTTCTGGAACATCTCTTCCATTTATAATTAAATTCCAAAAATATTTTTATGACTTCCTTCTTTTCCTTCTGCTGTGATCCATAAACAGAATAGACATTCAAGCTGAAAATTGCTGAAAGAAATGAAATGAAATGAAATTACTCATTCTCATGAAAAACAAAGTTTTGAGCTTTCCTGGCCTAATGATGTTACTTTTGTATTCATATCAGTAATTTTTCAAAGAAAAATGCCTGTTGGAATCAGATCCAGGAATTTTGTTCAGACTTACATGGGAGTAGGAAAAGAAGAAATCCCACCCATTTGGGACCCCCATTGGGAATGAATTTGAAAATAAATTGGGAAAAATGCAGGAGATCTATATTATGGTCAGATTGGTAAATATGGACAGAACATGCAATATCTGCAGGCAGTGAAACTGAGGAAGCCTGGTCTCCTATCGATCTATGCCTTGCAGGTGTACTCTTGGTGCCTTAATAACACTTGAGTTCATGTTGTGGCCCTTATCCCAGGGATATTAACAGCATCTCTCTCATCAATCCACCCTCTGTTATATTAGAACTTGTCAAAAAATAATCTCCTTGGGACCATTGCTAAATGTGATTGAAATTGCACAAGCCAAAAAAAACCAGGAGAAGAGAGTGACAGATAGATGCACAGAGAATATGAGCACAGAAGCCCTGTTTCAAAATGAAAGCAGACTAAAAGCTGGTGTAGTTGCATTCAAAGTGGTATCCTGCTAATTTAAATCTATCAGTGAACACTTCCAAGTGCACCAAAAAGCGCCAAAAGAACAGGTTGTTTGCTTATAAAGGGAACGCCTTAACCATTTAACTATCACTTTAGTCGACTGATGGGGAAATGCAGTGTTACGTGGGCAATCAGACTGGAAGTTCACAAACACTCTCTGCAGATTTAAAATATGCAGGAGCATGAAAGAGTGTAAAAAATTTAAATCAAAGGAACCAGCTCCTATCTGGATTGAATAAATGAAGGATCATTGAAAAATGACAGGGTTTGTGGGAAAACAGTAGTTAGAGAGTATGCTTACACATATGCTTGTAAGCTTATATACACTTCTGCTTACAAATAGCGCCAGGAATGTTCTCAAGCACTGGAAATCAGTCCTCTAGACTGCTAACTTGTCACAGAGTCCCTGACACCATGCATCCCAGGCTAAGTACCTTCTTCCAGCCATGGATTAGATGTTAGCATGGATCAAAGGCCAACAGACGGCTTGGTGGCAGCCTCCCAGTTTTATAAGGTTTAAAACCAGAAAACTTTAATAGTTTGGAGACAGCCCAGCACGACAGAGCAGTACTCCTCCAGCTGATCTCACCAGGCAGTGTTGAGGGAAGGATGCCACTGAAGCCCAGTGCCAGACCAAAGGCTGCTGATGCTGTGGGGAAACATGAGTACCACACGTTGATGTCAGCACCTCTGCAGATCATCTGACTTTGTGAGGGATATCGTGCGGCTTGGAAAAGCACGTGGAGAGGAAGAAATGGGAAATAAGTATCCATATACATTTCCCCCCCCGACACTCTAGCTTCAACAATCTTTACAAGCACAACCCAAGAGAAAAATCAGACATACCCTTGGTAGCAGCTCAAACTACATCAAGCTCATCTTATCCCTTGGAGGCCTCTCCAGCTTTGTGCCCTGACACTCTGCAAGTGCCTCTTAAACCTAAATAAACTCTAAGACAGGGCTGACTAACAGCCTCAGCACTGGAGAACACCACCATGGAAAGCGGATTCAAGCTGTTATACTCAATTTGTTTTCTTTTTCTTTTTTTTTAATGGGCAGAATTTTGGGAAATAGGACAGTACAAACACACCTAGCACTGATGCAAGCTCTCTTTCCAAATTTTCTTGCTTTTCTCCTGTAGGACAATCCCAAACTCCAGGTCCCTTCCCAGACACTAAGGGTATCTTCCGAACCACAAAGAACTGCAATAACCACATCATGGAGCCACTCTTGTCACTACCTTTGCAGACAAGACAATATGAAGCTCAGAAATGTGTATCTACCTCATCACTGAGCCACCAGCTTTGACCACTCACCAAGTGAATGTCCCTTTTTGAAAGTGAGAAGATCCTCCCTCTCAATTTAACAAACCTGTGTACCCACTCTGTGGTCTGAGATGTGAGGGATAAAATTCAGATCAAAATTAAGGTGCACAAATTTCAATAAATACTGTAGGTGTAGATGATGTCTGGTTCAAACTCTGAGGTGATGGGGCTCTGCCCAACCAACATGCCTGTCCAAGCTCTGACTAAATCTCATCTCCACTCCTATACAGGTTCTTTTTCCTTAAGGTGACTCCAGCCTCCCAGAATCAATTCTCTCTTCTATTCTCTGCCTGCCATGACATCATTCCATCTCCTCTTCTGTGCAATGCAGGACTATATTCTGGACTGCACCTTCCCCATTATTTGTCCCAATCCATCCATCTCAGTGCTCTCAGTCTATGCTCTCTCACCGCCTATGCTAACCTAACCTAAAGGTCTCACAGAAGAGTGGGACATATTAATACCTGCTGCTTCCCCACCCAATAATCCTTCTAATATCAGCATTTATTTTCAGTCTTTGCCCTCAATGGGGTGAAGCTTCACAGATATTAAGTCATCTGGACATTATAGGTAATTTCTAGAGAAAAGCATAAGCCACACATTGATAAAAACAGTCACTTGCTTTTTTAAATTGAATGATGAAGCTATCAGTAATGAAAGGAAAGACTCCCAGCATCACTTTCATGTTAAAAAAGTAACTAGCGCAGTAAGTGAGGGGAGCATGATAAGCAAGGAATATGTAAGGAAGTGCTTGAGTGGTGATGGGAAAGTCTTAATCCTTTGCTAAGGCATTTAAACTGAAGGACTAAATTGCTTCCATGTTAATTTTGATGTTACCCTGTAATATCTCCAAGTGCTCTTTGGTGAAGCTCTAATACCTTTGCAAAAGTTAATGTTTTATATCCGATTAACTCAAATGGGTAAGATATGTTATAATGATGGCATGTATTTAAGAAAGACAGGGAAATTAATGGTATGGGCATAACTCCCCTCTACCGTTTTAGATGGAAAACCCGTGAGACAAGGGCTCTCCTGTTCTAATGCGGGCTCAGGTACAGGAAGCCCTCACCAATCCACTTAAACTCTGTTCTCAGTTTCCCAAATGACATAGGAAGCGATTATTTATCCATGAGAGATTATAACTAACTCCCATCTTTTGAAGATAGAAATCTTAACATGAGTGCTGTATACTATTAGGTGTACAAAAGCAATGACAGGAAAAAATACTTTATTTTTGGAACAGATTTTTGCATCAAATGTTATATACTGTGCAAACCAAGCAAGCTAGAAATTGTTGTTTTCTCACAGTATTGAATGCTATGTTGATTCTTCAAAAATATTGCCTGAATTGATTTTTTTAATATATTTTTGTTGTTTGCATCTCTTTCAGACAGTCCTTTCCTTACCAAGAGCAAGGACTTCATAGCTTCTGTTGCTATACTTCACTCTGTCTTTTGAACCATGGTTCTGTGAAAGGAAAAGGCAATCCCTTACTACTTTTAGTTTCAATTATGACTTTTCTTCATTCCTAGAGGAATACTTTATTGTGATCTACAAAAGCCAAATTAAAAGAAAAAACACGGAAAATTATTCAAATTATTTCAAGTGATGAGGAGTACAAAATAACAAATGACTAAAAAGGCAAAAGTGTTGAAGCAGGCGTTTTTTTCTACATTAAATCTCACCGTAGAAACACGTTTGGGTTAATTCATCTTTTTCTACATTAAATGTCACTGTAGAAACATGTCTGGGTTAATTCAGGTGATGCTGGAATCTCCCATCCCTCTCAAACTGCAGCAGATGATGCTTGGAAAGGAATTCTTCCATGCTACACTTGAAATACTATGTTTTTCTAGCTTTCTGAAAGCAATATACAACAGAAATCCAGACTCCTTGGATTTACTGATTTCCAGGAAGCACAGAAAGGCCCTGTTTTTGTCTAATTTCTTCTAGGACAAGCAAAATCTGTTTTTTAAATTTCTTAGGCATGCTTGATGAGGAGTCATTCTTCCTCTTTGATATAATTGCAGTTTATCTATAGAGCCAATGCTATCAAACACCTACTGCATTGTACTCCAGAGGTGGCTTCACATGTGTGGTGAAGAGGATGATCCCCATCTACAGCTCATAAAGAGTTTGATATAAATGTCCATTACCCATATAATGGCAACAGCCAACAGTTTTATTAGGCAATATAAAAATATATTATGGATATAAACTGTAATGCCTCAGGACAGAAGCCAATCAATGGCTCTCAAGTTAACCAGAAGAAACTTTCTGTTTGCAAGTTATTCCCTCATCATCTTTTAGGCTGTTTCTTGCCTCCATCTGCAAAACATCAGGAGACAGTCACACTCAATGCCAGGTTGTTGAATCCTGATGGGGTCTGGTTGGGTCCAGTCTAGAAAATCCCCAGTTCTTGTCACAATACATAATTGAAGTGTGGCACTTCACTTTATCAAATGACTGATCTCCAGTGAAAACAAACCCAAGAATTCTCACATGAAATTCATGCTTGATAAAACAAATATATAGATTTTTTCCAACATTTTATTAGCTTAGTTCAGGACATTTCCTTGCTATGTTCAAACCCTTCAAGTAGCAGATGAAATGACAATAAGCTCCTGCATTTCAGATGGTGAAGAGGACATAACAGTATGATGAATCCTGCAGTCCAGAGAGACATGGTCTCAGCTTTTGCCTTGGGATTCCAGCAAAATCTGCTGGGATTTCTTTGTATCACAACACTGCATTACCAATCTTTAGGATGCACACAACTCGAAAAATTGCCTCCAGCTTTCCAAACCACCTGCTGAGCTCTCCTCTTGAAGGCCAGGCCTCAAGTGCCTAAAACACTCCTGTCAGGTTTTACTTTGTTTTAGCCTTTTAACGTATCTCTCAGAGAAGCATCATTTCCCAGGTGGCCCAACATGTGTCCCTCAAGCTCTCTTCTTTCTCATTTTCCCCAGCTCTCTCCTAAGTGCATCTCTTAATTCTCTCCTCTCCTCTCCTCTCCTCTCCTCTCCTCTCCTCTNTAGCCTTTTAACGTATCTCTCAGAGAAGCATCATTTCCCAGGTGGCCCAACATGTGTCCCTCAAGCTCTCTTCTTTCTCATTTTCCCCAGCTCTCTCCTAAGTGCATCTCTTAATTCTCCTCTCCTCTCCTCTCCTCTCCTCTCCTCTCCCTTCTCTTGCCCCAAGACTGATTTTAGCTTTGTCCTTGCTGCTTCTCCCTAGTGTGTAGTTAATCCCAGTAGCTAATTGACATGTATGAAATAAAAGTGGCTTGACAACCTTATTGTGTGACTGTCACACACCCTAATGGCTCCAGAAGCCTTGTGGAATATGTGGAGCAACCGCAGAGTGGAATAAAGACATTAAAAAGGCTTCAAATTTTGCTACTAGAAAGATGATTTTTCTTTGCATTAAAATACATTCTTTAATTGAGATTACTGAGTTATTTTGTAAGGTAGCCTCCTAAATATAGCAAGGAAGCTCATGCTGCTTTCAGGATATGGCTTTCCCACAGGTTGCTACTCTTCCACGAGACAGAAATAGCCATAATCTCATCTAACAACCCGCTCAGATTGTAACACCTTTCTGTCTAAAAAACGGTTTGCGAGGGAACAGGATGGGATCTCTTTTCGGTGGGATAAGAGTCTTGTTTCTGTTGTCTTTTTAGGGGTGGCTGGGTGAAGCATATTTGGATGGGGGAAAAGTGAAGAGCATCTGGTTTGTGTGGTTTGTGATGCAGAGCCTTTTGTACCACTGCATTTAGTATCACACTGGCCAAGTTGGTCTCACTGAACATCACAGCCATTCTGAGGACTAAAAGCATCACAGCCATTTTCACTGAAGACTGAAAACAAAGTGACATCAGTCAAGGGCCCAGTCTGCAGTAGGTGCAAGTAACAGAAGTCAAACACACCGAGGGTTTCCCTATTTCACATCTCAATGAATCGTCTGCTTTCTGTGCTTGCATACTGGTTTGCTGAGACAAGGCTTTGTTCAGTCACACTGTGCCTTACTGCCTCTGTCAGGCAGACTGCTCCCAAAACTTCTGAATCCCTGTTCAGAAGGATAGGGATCTATAAGATATTAAATTCCTGTAAGAGTTATAAAAATATGTTGCAAGAAAGGAGAAAAAGATTGAAAGAGACTTACTAGATACCAAAGAATTCATTCTACAAAGAGATACCATCACTTCTCTAAAGTGGAAAAGATCTCAATTTGCATCTTAATAGAAGCCAGAGAATCCATTTCTGCCCTTGTGGCCCCGGGGTAAGAGTTGCAACTATGATTCAGTTTCCCAGATGGAAGGAAGTGATAGAGCTTCCCGATTTTCAGCGGGTATTAAACAGCCAACAATTAACCAGGCCCCTTCCTAGTTATTGCAAACTGCCCTCCAAAACTTGCATCATCTGTAACTAGGCACTATTAAACTTCTTCAGCCCTTGTACTTCTTTTGGATCTTCCCTTAACCCCCAGGGAGTAACTAACCTTCTGGGTGTATGATGAGTAGCAATCTTTGCAGCTATCTCCAGAAAACTGGGGAAATGGTACCAGTAAAAACCAGAATCCTTCCCAAGCTGGATCATCTTACTTCCCAGGTCTGTTGGGGACTTTGAGGAGCTGTGAGGCAGCAGCACGCAGTAGGTAGCAGCACTTAAAACACAGTGACACCTCAAGATGACAATGCCATATTTGTCTTGATTGATTTTTATCACATTTTATCCTTTCATTTCCAATGTTCTTTTATGGTCTCTAGTTTCCTCTTTGTGTCCTGTTATACAGTTGACTATTCTTACCTGTCTTTACTGAAGTCATCCAACACTGGCATATTGGATGTGCTTATTTGACCAGCTGCTATCTGTTTTTTCCCCCTCTTTTCTATCATCTCTTTTCTCCTTGCTTTCCATCATTTCTGTTTGTTATCTCACTGAGTGCAAGCACCGGGGATTGTGGTTCAGGAGTGATTCAGCTGGAAGCAGAGGGCAGAGGGCAGCATGCAAAGCCAGCACTGGAATTACAAAATGCACCTGACAACCTGTCATTAATGTGGCCACCAAAAGAGGGGGAGTAACAATGCAATCAAACAAGACTCAAATTCACGTCTCATACTCTGCTTATTACCAAGAAGGCTTTTAGGAATGACAAGTTTTTAATCCTGTAACTCCATTATGAGCTGATGCCAACAGCAGAAACAGGAGCTGTGATACAAGTTAAGCTAGGATTGCTTGGCATGGCAACTTAAAGCCATCTCACCTGATGTGAGATGACAGCTATGGCATGCAACCGCAGATAAGCTGGCATTTGTAAATATATACTTTCTAGATTTTTTTTAAAACCAGGTACCATGAAAGCATACAACAGCAAAAGAACCTGTGAACTGAAATAAACATGATCATTACCTCCTGCTGAACTGTTATGCACAGCCAAGCAATTCCTTCTGCTCACTTAAAACTAAGGGTTTGCTAAGTCTGTGTTATTCCTCCTCTTTATTTTCGGCAGCTCAGTGTACAGCTGGTAAAATTTTTCTCTGGTTAGAAGCTTGATTTATAAAGTCTCTAGTCCTAAAACAGGAAATGACTATTTCATCCCCACAAATTTAGGAGGATTTTTTTTTTGCTTTTATGTTCCACAAAATCTGTTTTTATTTCCTATAAAGGGCCCAGTCCAACTGCCATCAAAATCTGTAGAAATTCCCCTGACTTCAGCCAGGCTTGGCTTATGCCCTAAGGCAGTGCTACAGAAAGAGACAACACCTAATGAAATCATGTGTGCAAAGAATCAGGGAATCCCATACTAAGTCCCCACCCCACAAACAGCCATGCCTAAGCTTAAATGTGCATTAACATTGAAGTAAAAAAGCCATTCATGTCTATCAAGTTAAGCACATGTTTAAATGTTTACTGGAGTCAGTTTTTTGTACAATGAACAGTAAAAGCTGTACAAAGCTATCATGGGTAAGATCAATCCTTCCCTTATGCTGCACGGTATCCTGATGGCTTTCTACTGTCTGGTTGCAGAACCTTTCACAATTTTTATAAAATCAAGTTGCTTTCATTTAATTCTGTCTCTTGCATTAACTAATATATCATACTTCTGATGGTGCACATTTCCACTGACCTCAAAGTGCTCCAAGGAGAAATCTCAGAACTGTTTATTGTACCTGTTAATAAAATTAAAGGACTTTAGTCAAAGTCAGACATCAAGAAGGTAAATCACTTTAAAATACAAAACAACATATATGTTTATTTGTCTCAAGACAGAAGACAGACAAAAAGTGTTTCTGGGTTTGTATCACAGACAGAAAACTGAGGCACAGACACAACCCATCATTTCTCTAAAATCTCACAAGATACATATAGCAAAACAGGGAATCAAACTGCAATTTGACTGGCAAACTTGTAAAAATATATATTTTCTTATCTTATGATCTCCAGTGACTCTGTATTTAATTTTGCAAAATGGGAAATCAAACTCAAGGAGGTTAAGGTAAAGGTCAAGAGCTACCTAGAAACTCGCTGGCAGAACTGAGACGAATGGAAACTTCTGGCTCCACACAGCACTTCCTTCCTCCCTCAGATCTGTTTCAATGAAATAATGTAAAAAAAAAAGCCACAAAACCTGCTCTCAATTTTCTGTGAGCAGGATTTGATCTGTTAGATCCAGCCATCAAATGCACTATTACCCTGATGGAGGGTGAGCGTTCCAGCACCACCTCCTGTGATTTGCCTTCAGCTCACTGATGACATTGCAGTCCTCTTTGACTGGCAGGTCTGCTCCCTGGGAAAGGAGTCGGTGGATTTGATGCACTCCTCTTTGAGACAGCGCTAAGCACAGCTGGGCTTGAATGAGACTGGGCTATGGCTGAGATGAGCAAAGTAGAGCAGAGAGAAAAGCAAACTTTATTTAAGTTAAACAGTCAGAGCTGACCCAGTCCTTCACAAATAGGCTGTCCAAAAAAGTGGTCACAGCACAAAGCCTGACAGAGCTCAGGAGGGGTTTGGACAATGCTCTCAGGCACACGGTGTGAATTCTTGGGGTTGTCCTATGGGCAGCCAGGAGCTGGACTCAATCATCTCTGGGGGTCCCTTCCAACTCAGGATATTCTATGGTTCTCTTATTACTGTATCCTTTAAATGGAAAAAATCGGACACACCAGATTGAAAGTTTCCCTTCCACATGGGATGATCTCACTCTGTGAGTTTAAGTCAAACCTCTGACATTCAGCTGCTAGAAATGCTGATAACTTTGCGCTGCAAGGCATAATCCGGCATAATACAAGGCAATACTTCAATATGCACTGTCAAAATGGA
This sequence comes from Ploceus nigricollis, assembly GCA_013399945.1. Classification (NCBI taxonomy): domain Eukaryota; kingdom Metazoa; phylum Chordata; class Aves; order Passeriformes; family Ploceidae; genus Ploceus; species Ploceus nigricollis. The sequence goes on along the minus strand of VXBC01002721.1, from coordinate 39,875 downwards.
TCTTTTGATGTGTGATCCCAATGCAGCCTCTAAAAGAGATGGAGATATCTGGCAAAACCCTGATCCAGTTTTTCTTGCATTAACAGATCTTTCTGGTTGAATGGCACCATAAGCTAGTGATAAGCTTTGTGCTGTATCTAGCCCCTTAATTATTCCTGCAAACCCTCTGTTGCTGACCCTCCTGCAATGCCCTTGAATAAGATTTGTGTAGGAATGTTGCTTCTTGAGGAAACGTGAAGAATGGCCTTGAAGCAAATTTCTGGTGTCGTCACCATCAAACTGTCTTGTGCTGCCACATCAAGTTTCTAGAGAAGTCTATGAGCGCTGCCACTACTTGTTAACTTTCCTAACACTGCGCTAGTGCTACTCACTGTCAGGAAAAGTGAGAAGAGACAAAAAAGCCACAAGAAATTTGTAGTGAAGTCCTTGGTATGACCAGGAGGCTGCCTCTCTACATGGAATCAGATAGTCAGAGAGAAACCCACGTATGGGATATTGGACTGTGATTCGCTCACATCAGTCTTGAGGCACTTCTGAATCAGGAGATTTTCTCTGTAAGATAAAGGAGAGGCTCTGAGCAGGAGATATTATAGTATTTTTTTTATTAACAATATTCATAGTGAAGCTCGTGGAATTTGCAAAAGGTGACAAATTATTTTTGTGTAATTTGGATGACATTTCAAGTAATTGTTTTAATTATTTTAAACCCCAGTTTAGTGAAATACTTAAGCACTGTTTGTAAGTCTAACCACCCAGTACTAAAGCATTTTCTTAATCAATACTTTACAGAAATTACAACTAAAACACTGTTCCGTAAAAAACAGTCTCACAAAAAGTAACTTCAGTGTCGTACTTTTCACCCTTCAAAAAAGGGCGGAATAAAGATAAAAGCATTGTCAATACATATGAGCAATAATGGTGTCTTGCCATGTAGTTACATTCAAAGTTCAAAATTCAGGCAAGTATATGGAATATTTTTGCTCCATGCTCATGCCTCATTCTTCCACTGCTATCTGCTATCCAGATTTTATTGGTAGCAAGCCCAACTGTAGCCCATTGAATGCCTCTTCCTAAGATGGTGGCCTATGGCTCTCAAACAGAAGGCAATTGCATGAAAACAAGCAATCTCTCACACTGAAAATCACTGGTAGTATACTGAATCAAGTTAGATTATGGATTAAGGAGCCAGTGAATTATGACTGATTACCTTTTCAAAGCAACTCACATAGCAGCCCTGGGGGAGAGATTGCATTAAAACAGTTCCAATATGCAAATAGTTAGATACTTTGAAAAATAGCAGTGTTGTTAACATTTGGCCTGGTGATGGAAAAAGTGCATTAATTTGCCCAAGCAACTGTCTCTAAACCAGCTTATAAATAGCCCTATGCATTAATTCAAAGTGAAATGTCAATGTTTCATAATTTATGATATTATGCTGAGATTAAGCTTCAATAGCTCACTACTGGTTCAGTTAACATCAGGTCTAAAACTTACCTTCCTGTCTCCTGAACCTTGAATCTCAGGGAAAACCTTTCCTTTTTGCTTGGATTTATATTTATTTATACTAGCTGAATTATTTATTATAATTTCAATGCAATTTACTGAGTTAAGAGAATGTGAAATACTCTGTTGTCACAGTAGTTTACTCACATCTCCTTGAATCTGATTGTCTTGGCAGGAAAATGAGGAGAAATTCCCACTTCTCAGGATATGAGAATCTGAAAGCTGTTTCCTGGTCTCTATCTGTAGAGCATGCTGACATTATTAATCAGACACAGAATTACAGAATCATAGAATTCTCAGAGTTGGCAGAGACCTTTAAGATCATCAAGTCCAATCGTCAAACCAGCACTACCAGTGTAACCCCTGTACCATTAAACTACCACCCAGTGCCAGATCCAGATGCCTTTTAAACACCGCCAGGGATGGTGACTCCAACACCTCCCTGGGCACCCTTTCAGTAAAAAGTTTTTTTCTAATATCTAATCTGAATCTCCCTTGTTTCAGCCTAAGGCCATTTCCTCTAATCCTCTCAAGATAAAAGAGACCGGGTTCCCCCTCACCACAACCTCCTTTCAGGTAGTTGTAGAGTGAGCAGGTCCCCACTGAGCCCACAGTTCTCGAGACTAATCACGTCACCACCTTTCCAATATCATATCATAGAATGCTTTGATTAGAAAGGACCCTTAAAGACCACCTAGTTCCAGTACCACTGCCATGGGCACCTTCCACCAGAACACAGAGAGAGCCTCATCCAGCTTGTCCTTGAACACTTTCAGGGACATCCAAAACTTCTCTGGGCAACTGTACCAGTGCCTCACTGCCCTCAGAGTAAAGAATTATTCAACCTGCTCTGAATCATCTTTCACAATAGTGTAAATGTTACTGATCCTGACAGAAACACGACTATAAAATGGTGACATGGGAGACAATATGATTCTTTCTGCCCCAGTTATTCCTCAAGCATAATTTGAGAACTGCTCACCTCCTTGAGAAAAAAAAAAAAAAGATAATGAGATTGTTATAGATGAACAAAAATGTTATATACATGCAAAATGGTCTTGTTAATCAACAGAGCTAACTCCCTGCTGGAGGAAGCTCCAGAAGAACAACAGAAATCATTACCATGCTGGTAGGATTGATTAATTAGGAAAACATCTTCTACTAATACTCATTAGCATTTATACATTGTAAAATCCACTAAATATATGTGTAAATAACTTTCCTAAAGTGACAACTAAAGGTGCCTGAAGGGTGCCACATGATGCTGTTTTCTGCTTGTGTGGGTTTTGCATCGCAAGAAACGTTTCTGCATTGGCTAAAAAAACCTGAAAGAGGGAGCTGGAATAGGAAGAGAGCACACAGAAGGCACATTCTGAGACATGAGACAGGTTTGACATAAGAGCACATGAAAGCTGTATGCCATGGCACATTTTAATGTGGCCAGACAGGGAAGAGTGGAATATAGGAATAAATCCAGGGCGCTGCTACCAGGCAAAGTGTAGGTAAGGACTACACAGCCCCTTTAGAGCCTCAGGAAAACACAGTGAGGAGCAGGATCACCTCCCCCTCCCAGGGCTAAGATTCGGACACGCTCTGGTTCTGTTTGAGGAATGGGGCAGACACACTCAGAAAGCATCTGTGTTGGCCCAGATGCTATCTGTTAGTGCCTTTTGTTTCACAGTATGAATTTCTGTGTGGAGGACTTTCAAATAATGTGGTTTAAATTTAGAAAGTGACCATTCAGTTATCAGTGCAGTTGAAAATTATAATGAAATGGAGCCCAGTAACTCCAAAATACTGGTCAAAAGATGATTATCTGTGTAATGTGTGTTTTCTGGAGTTTATGTGCAATTATCAAGCACTATTTTTAGTCTGGGTTTCAGGAGAGTTGTGTTTAGTTCTTGGCTCTGCCACAGACTTCCTGCATGACCTTGGGCAAATCGGTTTCTTTCTCAGTGCCATCTGCAGCATAATACAGTTTCCTCCCACTCTAAATTTGTCTTGTTGATGTGGATTATGGGCCTTTTGGAATAGGACATCTCCTTGCTGTGTTCATTTAGTGAGTGGCACAGTGAGGTTCTGAACTTGTGACTTCTAAATAGCTTTTTAATGCATCAAGATCGCCTTCCATGACCAGTGTAACCAGGTGGTGGGTATAAAATCATTAGCTCGATTGTAGATTTCAGACAAAGCTGACTTTTGTTACATGCTTCCATTGTAGAACTTTTTATTTCAGCTGCTAAATTTTAAAAGCAGTTTTTGTATTTATTTTCCTTTTCCTTTTTCACAGTGTATCCCATACCCTCCTGCTTTGTGGTTATTACTCTGGTCCTTGTGATTAGTGTGGAGCTGCTGGTTGGTTTGCTTACTTGTTTTTTCACCTTCACTCTAAATTACAGCAGCAAATTGCCCAGGGCACGAGTGCTTTATGGAACCAGTCACGGGCGCTATGCTGCTGGTCCTCACAGGGACCTTCTTACCTGTACCTGGCTTTAGCAGTTGTGACCTGCAGCCTAGTGGGAGGCATGGATAAAGTGAGAGAACAGCAGACTAGAAAGCAAATAAAAGTAGCAGCATTTCAGAGCTCTTGCAGAGCAAGGAATAGCTGAAGGTAGAGATTAAAAAAAGGAAAAAAGATTGTTAAAGTGATCCCTCTCTTTCTCTCTTGAATGAGATACCTGATCAGGCAGGGGCTTGGGCTCTACTGCTAGCGAAGGAAACATACTGAACAGATGATCAAACAGGTGCCTCATCACAACATCCTATTAAAATAGGCAGAGTGAGAACTTGGATATCAACTCACAAGCGCAGAAGGCACTAAATATATTTCCTCCCTACTAAAGCTAGAGGGATCAGCTCTTTGGACAGGTGTAGCTTCGCAGCAGAGTCACAGGCTCTTACACACCTCTGTCTCAGCCACCCAACTGCGCACACAGGCAGGTCGCGATCGGGCTGCCACTCCGGAGCGTGTCCCCATGCTCAGCCAGCGGCCAGCCGGGGGAACCGTGTCGGAGGGTCCCGGGCCGGCGCTACTCAGCGCGGGGA
>VXBC01002721.1:0-35270 GCA_013399945.1 Ploceus nigricollis | reverse complement strand
TGAAGCCGCACCGGCCACGGCGGGGAGCAGCCGCCGGTGAGCACAGAGCCGGCACCGCCCGCCCGCCCGGCGGCAGGAGAGGAGCGGGGACCCCCGAGGGCAGCGGAGGACACGGGGCGGCGCGGCGCTCTGCCCGGAGCGGATGACCTTGGGCGAGTCGCCTGGAGGACAGACATTCCGCGAGCGCCTCCTCGACCTCCCGTGCGCCGGGTCCGGGCNCGGCGCGGCGCCGGGCGGGGAGCGCCCTGCTCTTCTCCTTCCCTGCCTCTCGCCACAGCCCGGCGGCGCCCAAGGCGGCATGGAGACCTAGCGCGGGAGGCCGCGGGGCAGCGCCCGGAGCTGAGCCGGCCGGTGCGTACCCGCCTGGGGCTCGGGGAGGGGCGCGGAGGCGATGGCGGAGAAACTTTCCGCCGGGCAAACTCGGCGATGCGCGGGGGCTGCGGGGGCTGCGGCCGCGACTCGGTGAAAGTTCTGCCGCGGGGACTGCGCCGCGGCAGCGTCCCTGCACTGTGCCCGTGTCCGCTCCCATCCCCTGTCAGCGGCCGGTCCCGCTCCCGCTCTGCCCTGCAAGGTGCAGCAGTGGGCGGCTGCCCCGGGTGCGCTTCCCGCTTCGCACCGGGCTTTAGCTCGCAAGCAGGCAAGAGCTGGCTTTTCGTGTTTTAAGAATTTCCTCGCCGCCTTTTAAGTGCTTTTATTTTGTAGTTTTTTTGATGGTGGTGTTTTTTTTTTTCTTTCTTTTTTTTTTTTCCCTTAAACTTGTGGCAGCTAGGGCGAGGGGGTGTGCGTGTCTGTCGCTGCTCTTCAGCTGCAGTTGCTCTTGGCTGAGCCTGGGGACTGGCTGCAGCTGCTTGGGTTGGGGAGAGAGGGGTGTTACCGGAGGACCTGCTTGTTCTTTCTGTCTATCTGTCTGTCCATCTATTTTTTTTCCTCAATGTTTTCAGAGGGAGGGCTCGCCTTGCCCTCCCCGTTCGCAGGCTCCGGAGCCGGGGCGCTGGCTGGAGCTGGGGAGTGCTCGGGCCGGGACAGCGGGGGCAGCAGCCGTGTCCCCTCGTCCCTGCCGGGCTTTGCTGGGGCTGCTCGCTGCGGCTTCTCACCCGCTACGCGCCCCGAAACTCGGACCGTGTGTGAGTGTGTGTCCGTGTGTGTATGCAAGGGCTGGGGTATGCACCCCTGGGAAGGGAACCTGCTCCAGCTGGTGATGGGTTAAACGTGGTGCTCCCAGCTTTAACTTCTGCTATTAAAGGAAGTAATCCAGCCTCTCCTACCCACTTTTTGAATCCCACTGGATTATTTGCAGGAGGAAAAGAGAGCCGCAGTGCCCCAAGGAATGCATCAGTGGGTGTCTTTTACCTTTTAAAATTTTTTTATTACTATTTTTCATGGTGGCTTAGTGCCCTTGCTTTGTTGTTGAGAGGATTAAGCGTTGCTGAGTGTCCTTAGTCCCAGATTCAATTAAAATAAATACAAATACATGGGACATAAAGGGAAGTCGGCACTGGCATCCTGGCAGAGGCACTAAAGCATCAAGTTTGGTTAAAAGGAAGGGATTCGAGGAAATGAATGCTTCTGTTCATACCCGTTTGCTTTCCCTTTGCAGTGCTGTCAGACAGCATAGAGAGGTGTATCTGTTGATCAGGGTTTGTGTGTTCTTAACCAACTTCTGTCCAACAGAAAGAAAGAAGAAGTCCTCTCCACAGGCACAGGTGTTATAACTTATCTCTCATTTAGCAAATGCTTTTTGAAATTTGGTTTGAGTCTTCAGCAAAGGAATTAAAAATCAGGAGAGGATGAACTATGAGGAATGCAGAGGAGAGCTGCTGCACCATTCTGCTTGCTGCCTGGATGCTCTGCTTTCACTGAGGATTCATTCCTGGTCTAGAGCAGTTGTGAGAGGACATAAGCATTAGCTGGGAAAGCAGAACAAGGCAGAATTGCCTGGCTAGTACTTGTCTGTCTCTTCCTGCTGCCATTCAGAGGGCTGCTTCTTCAAGTTAACAAAAATTTCCTTTTGTTGCTTGGAGAGGACTTGATGGTGGGTGCAAGGAGAAAGGGAGTGTTCCCTTGGATCTAGCTTGCTGTTGCAGAGTGCTACTGACAAAGAGTTTACAGGTGTGATTGTTGTGTTCCAGAAAACACTAGAGTCCTGTTGAGAGAGCCAGATAGGAGACAATGTACTGCAGGACTGTAAACTATGGGTATCCCTCTGTCTGATCCTTTGGTGGTGCTAGTGTTGTAGAAAATCAGCACGTTGGCTGTGCTTGTCTTGATGCAGTAAACCATAGTTTTATTTACTTTTGTTGCTGTTTATTTTTAAGCTTGATTCTTAACAAAGCATCTGTTGGCATTGTAATGACTGCGTTCCGTACCCGCGTGCCGACAGCATGTAGGATGGTTCCTGACCTGTGTGTTACGTTACTGTGTTGTTATCCTGTGTGCTGGACAGGGATGGGGTATAGCCCTCCTCCCAGTTTCCCTAAATTGCTGGCTTGCTCTGTTTCTCACACGAGGGACTTCTGTTCTACCAGATTATGTTGTTGTGGCTCCTACCGTGTTGCACTGCTGTGACCTGATGTACTCTGGTTGATGGATTCTGTCAAATACAATGAAATGAACAATTAGGAGACAGTTAGGGTGTTTAGCCATTGCTTGTTAGGAGCAGTTTGTAGGTGCTCTTCCACTACAGATATATTTCTGTGCTGAGTTCTAAAATGTCTTCTGACACGTGCCAACTGCATGCAGCTTGTATTTACAGGCAGGTTTTTGTGGAGGACAGAAAGTTGGTTAGGATAAGGTTTGTTTTAGAATGATGTGCCAGTGTGAAACATCATGCTTCTGCATACAGGTTTGAATCCCTTACAGTTCAGCAGTGTCTTAAATTTCCTAACTGTTTAATGAGTATTTGCTTGCTTATGTGAAGGGTTTCATGACTTCTGCCTGCAGTACATAATACAAAAGCTCTTGGCACTGTTAAGACCCTTATTGTGCCGGCTGGAAGTTCCAAGGCAGAATGGGCAGGGACTCAAAATTGCTGCGACAGAGGTGAAATCCTGGCTGTGCTGACTTCAGTGGGAGTTTTGCCATGGATGACAATGGGCCAAAACTTCAATCCAGAAGTAGTTCTCCCTTCTTGTTGGTAATCCTGGTGTGTTCTCTAGGGAAGGTTTTGCTTTTCTGTTGCCACCCGGACTGAGTCTTTTAGGCAGAGAAGACAGAAGTCTCTTAGGATGTCATGCTGTGCCTTTCACAAGCACAGCATTCTTGGGAAGGAAATCAGGGCAGATACGAGTGGAAACAAAACCCCAAATGTGGACACATGCTGACTGTCTTGCTGCTCGTGTCCTGAGTCATTCCCAGGAACATGGATCAAGAACTCTGAACTGAGCACAATTAGCTTCTTGAAACTGCAGAGGAGGGATCTGTCAATGCCTGCAGCCAGTGCATCTCCCGGTCCCGGCTTCTGCATTTGCAAATTATCGGTTTAGTGACAGACATTCAATATGTAAAGCAACAGTACATTCATTAATTCAACCCTACTTAGCCTGTGCACACTGAGTGAGTTTTCTGTATGTATGTGATCTAGTGAGTTATTCTCAGAGACACTTCATATATCCAGCATCTAGATAAATTTTTATGGTACATGACAGTGACAAATGGGAAGTGTTTGCCACTTTTTTCCACAACTTGAATGGTATGTGGTACAGAATATTCGAATATGTATTTAATCAGTGCTGATTGAAAGCTAGTCCAGGTCATGGCCATGTAATGAATCTGGTCGTCACAAGAATGTGTTGCTTCAGTTTATTATATTCAGCGGAATAGAAGAGGGTTTTTTAATATATACCAAAAACTTTGACTAGGATTGAAGTATTTGAATCTGTCTGATTTTTAATTTTTTTTTCTAGTGGAAACACTGTAGTGTCTGCAATTCCAGTGTAGACAGTTTTCTTTTACAGTACATTCTTCTACCTTGCTTTCATGCCAGACTTTTAGGTATTTTGCTCCTGTATGATGATGAAAGAAATGAAAATATAAACTAATGTGAAGCTGACTAGCCTGTCTTACATGTGCATCCTTACTTTAACAGATTTAAATAAGGAGAATATGTTGAACATTTATAAATTGTACATTGTTAATGTCTCTTAGCTTGTTTGCTATGAGGATTTATGCATCTAAAACAAAACAGTACTAATTCTTATTTACTTTATATAAGTGCACAGGCCTCATTTTGTCCCAGTATAAAAAATTATAGATATCATAAAAGGCATTGTGTTAGACCCTGAAGTCATATGAGTGTTAACATCTGGATGTATGTATTAATGCAGATAAGTTTTGGGCACTGTTAGTACTGTCAGGATGCAAAAGATGGCAGTGCTGTGAAGAGGGATCTGAGCAAACCCTGCTGGGCTGTTCAAACCTCTGCTCTGGGATCTGTACAGACTTCCAGCTTCTGGGTTTGCAGTTTGATTTTTTTTTTTTTACATAAGTGAGAATCAAAGAGTTGACGATAACCATCATTGTATCTTTGGTCTGTGTCTAAGCTCTAAGTAATGTATTCTCTTCAGTAAACTTGAACGCTGAGCTGGAGACAGGACTTGCTGGGTGCTGGACTAGAATATGTGTCAAGTGATGCAGTGCGAGAGAGATGCTTGCTTGTTTTTCTTAACTTGTGCAGTGCTACAGGCTGGGGGAAGAGTGGCTTGAAAGCTTCCCAGTGGAAAAGGATCTGGGGTGCTGGTCAGCAGCAGCTGAACAGGATCCAGGGTGTGCCCAGGTGGCCAGGAAGGCCAGTGGCACCCTGGCCTGTGTCAGCAATGGTGTGGCCAGCAGGACCAGGGCAGTGATTGTCCCCCTGTACTTGGCACTGCTGAGGCCACACCTCCAATCCTGTGTTCAGTTCTGGGCCCCTCACTACGGGAAAGACATTGAGGGGCTGGAGTGTGTCCAGAGAAGGGCAGCGGAGCTGGAGAAGGGTCTGGAGCACAAGTCTGATGAGGATCTGCTGAGGGAGCTGGGGCTGTTTAGCCTGGAGAAAAGGAGGCTTGGAGGGGGACCTGATCACTCTCACAACTGCTTGAAAGGAGTGTGTAACTAGTGGAGGTCCATCTCTTCTACAATGTTGAAAGCCATAGGACAAGAGGAAATGGTGTCAGGTTATGTCAGGGGATATTTAGTTTGTCATTAGGAAAAAAATTGCTCATTGAAAGGGCTGGCAACCATTGGAAGAGGCTCCCAAGGGAAGTGTCACCATCTCTGGAGGGATTTAAAGGATATGTAGATGTGGCACTTAAGGACATGGTTTAGTGGTGGACTTGGCGGTGCTGGGTTAGTGGTTGGACTGGATGATCTTAGAGGTATTTTCCAACATAAATGATTCTATGATTCTGTGAAAACTACAAAATATAGGGGTTTTGGGTGAAATTTGTGTTGCATGGGATTAGTAGCAATGCTGATACTGAAAACTTCCTGATTTCACTCATTTTTTTCTTGAAAGAATCAAGAGCAGACCTTGAGTAGGGTTGCAGGGATGTAGAGAGATGTAGGGTTTTGTGTTGGAAAATTCTCCATTGTATTATTGAGCTGTTGTTGATTTTGCTGCTGTTCTTGGTATATGAGCCTGGCTATAATAATAATTATACCTAAATGTGTCTATGCCTGTACTGTCTGTCATCCACAGTAAATCAAAGGCATGGACCCTGCAGGCACTTTAAGCAAGTTAACACAAATGAAAAACACCAGTGGCTTTGCCTGGGAGAAAACAATATTTTATTTCTTTCTCCTCGATGATGACACTACTAATTGTATGGCTTCCAGTGCATGAGCGTAACTTCCTTTGACATCAGTGCATGTTGGCTTGGTCATTACACACGTGCCAATACAGTGCAGCCTCTGCTGCAGGGCTTCAGTGGTGCTTTCCCTCTGCTCCTGCAGAGTCCACAGCTCCGTCCCTTGGCTGCAGAGCTCCTCTGAGAGATGTGGCAATACATGAGCTGGCTTCTCTGGACTGAAATCCTCCTTCCTTTTCTACTGTCTAAGCTTATTTCTCCCCTGTTTTTAAAATGCATCCCTGATTTTAAAAAATTTAAATTTTTAAAGGAGTTTAGCAGACCATCCTGAGATGTTCTGGGCTTTCTAGGCAGGTAGCCATCAAGAGGCTGAGTTAGGCCACTTCTGTCTTCAGTGGAGCCGGTGGTGGGACTTAATGCTGACTGTAATAGGAATTGCTTTTGGGCCATTCAGAGCTCTTGAAATCCTGCCCTGCAGCATTTCCAGCTTCTTACCTTGGTCCTGTAGAGCATCTGGGCAGAGGGGAATAGTTTTGAAGACTTCCTGTAGTGCTGGTGAGAAATCATCTGTCACCAGCACTGGAAATGCACCAGAAACACAACTTGTTTCTGCTTGCACTGTGCAAACCAGCCATAAATAATGTTTCTTCCATGTCTTTGCAGACTTCAAAGAGTCTTCCAGCTGTTGCAGGAAGCCTAGTGAGAGAAGGTAGCTGCAAGTTTAATTGTAGCTTCAGGACTTTAGCTCAATCAAAATCCAAACAATCTGATAAAAATTACAGACAATTGAATATTGTCAAAGGTTAAAAGTGAGCCCTCTTCGGAACAGCTATTAATAGTTTAAATCTTGAAATAAAGGAGCTTATTAATATTCCTAAATAACATTGATCATAGATTATTTTTGCCTTCAAACCATCTGAGCACTTTGCATGATAGTGCAGGTTATATTTCTTGGTAAGTGCATATAATGACAGTATAAATGTCAGTTTTGCTATCAGATGTGTAGCTCTAGTATCTTCTTAATATTAAACATTGCTTAAACAAATCTCACATTGCTTAAACAAATCATGGCATCCAGAGTCTTAAGAGAATGCCTTTGTATTCTGGTACAGGGTGAATTTTTTTGATGACTCCTCATATTTCATGGAATCCTAGAATGGTTTGGGTTGGAAGGGACCTTAAAGATTAGGTAGTTCCAACCCTCCTACCATGGGCATGGACACCTGTTGCTCAAAGCCCTATCTAACATGGCCTTGAACACTTCCAGGGATGAAGTAGCCACAACTTTGCTGGGTAACCTGTTTCAGTACCTCACTACCCTTGCAGTAAATAATTTCTTCCTAATATCTAATCTAAAGCTGACTTCTTTCAGTTTTAATACAGTACCCCTTATTCTATCACTACATGCCCTTGAAAAATGTTCACTGGTGTACCTATGGAATTTTTTCTTTTTGCCCTTTACATCCCTGGCCAGAATTAATTCTGTTAGTTCTTTGGGTGTCCTAACCTCTGCTCCCTGTCTGCTCAGACAATCTCTCTGTATTTCTTTCAGGCTGCCTGTCCTTGCTGCCATCCTCTGGAAGCTTCCTTTTTCTGTTTGAGTTTGTCCAGGAGCTTCTTGTTTATCCATGTGTCCATATTTAAATAAGCAGTTAATAATTTTGAGATATGCATGTATGGGGTGGGTTTGATTAGGTTGGTTGTTCAGGTTTGGTTTTTGGGGTTTTTTTGAAAGCTGGTGTTTGAAAGTCTTTAATTCATCCTCTGTGTGGCAATTAGGTAATGTCAGCTCTTGCTGCTTACATGGCTGCATCTTTGTGGTGTGATTGCATGTGAGGTAGAGTTGCCAGCTTGTGTTGGGATTTAGCTTTATGGATTTTTGCTGTAGTGCAGTGATGGATACACTGGTAGTCAGTAAACTCAGAGCTGAGGTTTTACATGGACATTTTTTCCAGAGGTTTGCTGTGATATTTTTTAGTCCAAATTGAGACACCACTATTCACTGTTAGGATTTTCAAGGAAGCATAATTGCTGGTTTCATTTAGAGATGACCAGTCTTTTTCTTTGTTCTTNAAAAAAAAAAAAAAAAGTGTTACTTCTGCTTTACCCTTGGTAGAGAGTGTCCATATTATTGTAGTAGTCCAAACCTAGACAAGTCTGCACTATCCAGAAGGAGGTGTTCCTCTGGCTGAGAAGGTAGAGGACTGGGTGGGACAGCAGCAGGAGTAATTGTTACTATTGTTATTTTAAGCTGGAGATTTTCGTTTGGGGCCTGGATGCAAACAGAATGAAAAGGCAGGTGTTGCTTTCCGGTAGCCAAAGCCTTCCATGCTGTCAGATACTGAATAACTGGAGACCTTGTGATGGTGAAGCCTCTTGACGCTTCTGCCACTTGCCTGGACGCAGGGGGCTGAATAATTCTGAGATTTTTGTGAGTCTTCAGGGAGCAGACTGGTTTTAAAGTCTTACTGTTGACCTTCCATGCATGAACACAGTTCTCTCCAAAAGATGTGTGAGCTTTGGGTCAGCTTTGGTGCATTGGATGAGGCTTTGCCAGCCTGCCTTGCTGCCCCGTGCAGGCTGCTGGCTTGCTTCCCTCAGCTTTGCATGGCAGCATCTGTTTGGGAGGTTCTTTACCCAGCACGTTTGGTGCAGGGAATGTTTAAAGATGCCCACAAGGCTCCTTTGGTGTGGTTTACTGCATGAGTAAAAAACACGGTGATTCAGATCATTAGGACTATAAGCAAATTTTCTGTGTGCTTTTGCAGCCATGTTATGAGGTCAGGAGTAAATGGTGAGGCACGTATGCTGCTGTTGGGGCTTTGAGGATTGACCTTTTCCAATCTGTGATGCATCTGTTTGGCTGTAGCTTGTCTTCGGGTGAATTGACACGGTGAGGTGTAGCTGGACTCATGCCGGGTCCTGCTCCTCTGAGCTTGCACAGTGCATGCTTGAGTTCTGCTCTGGAGTAAACCAGAAGATCACACTGACAGTGAGAGCCTGAAGGGCCCTGCTGGAAATTAAGCCAGTGGTGATTCCCTATAGATTATAATGGTGTAGGGAAAAAGACCTGCATACCATGTTAAAGCAGCAGGATGCAGAGTTCTGTTCCTTTCTCTCTACTTCCTCAGCTGTTTTGAGAAGCTGCATTCTGAAACACCCTTCCAAGAGCTGTTTCTCTCTGCAGTGGTTTAGTGACAGCTAAAATGATTCTTGAAGATGAACAAATATCAGCTGATCCACAGTTAACTTGTTCACGTGTAGATTGTGTGTATGGAAAGACAAAGGGAAAAGTGAAAGGGAGAAGAGATTGCAAGGTAAGTAAGGAACGAGTAGAATGTACTGCTCTGTCTGGGCATGGTTTAATAGATGTGGAGAAGTGAAGGGTGGGGAAAAGAAACAGTGGGAGGATGCAGTTTTCTGATGGTGGTGACTGAGTAAAGGAACATGGAAGTTTTGGGGTCCTGGACTATGCTGGGTACCTGGCTGGGGAGTGGGGAGAAGGAGAAAGATGGATAGGGAACTAGAGCTATATTAGCCTTTTACTGGCTTATTTTGTTTTTTTAAGCTGTCTTAAGAACCTGAGATTTTTCAGCATGGCTAGAACAACATAGCTGATGTCTTTGTTTGGTGTTCTTAGATTGACAAGCCTAAAATGGGCTTTCAGACTTAGTTTTTCGTTATCTAACCACATGCAAGTGGAAAATGTGTCTGGACATAGATTCTGAGAGACAGTGATGTACAAAGGATCTGGCTGAGATTGAATTAAATTTGACTTCTCAAAATTTGGTAACTTTGGGAATGCTTCATCCCTTACGTTACTGGTTTGTTGTTTTGTACATAAAAATGAAGGCGATAGTAATAATAAAAGCAGTGTTTCTACCTGTTCCCAGAAAGTTTAACTAAGGCATTACTGTGATAAGCAGATGAGCTAAAGAAATGTGTTTTTTGAAGAAATTCACATCACTTTTCTGACTAATTCTTCTGAGAGATTTCCTTTTGGTTTCCCAATTGCTGTGATGCACAACTTCTCCTCAACCCAAGTTTAAGATGAATTTAGCATTCCATGACTCCTGCAAATGTAACAGTCTATCACAGCTTGCAGTGTATGCCCTGCCCTGCAAAGAATTCACCTGCAGTGTGGACTGGCCTGGCTCACATCCGCATTAAGAGGGTCTTTGCAAAAGGAGACAAATTGAAGAATCCTGTAGTGATCCTTTGTGCATATAATTTGCCTTTCTCACTTTTGTTGCTTTTTATCTACTGTGTGCTCTTCTCCCATGCCCAGCCGCAGTTCCATGTACCAGTGCAAAAGAGAGCTTAGCCTTTTACATTAAAAGTAATTTTTCTCCTGATTGATGTGTTGCTGGAGTTGTAGGACCATTGTTACTCACTTGCTTATGTCAACCTTGCATCTTGAGGGTTGTTCACATGTTGCCACTAGGACCAAAACTGCAGCAGGAGGTGAAGCCCTCTCCTGAGCTGGTGAACCCAAGTGCATGTGCTGGTGGCTGGTGCTCCTGGGCAGCTGGGGCTTGCCCAGCAGGCAGGCTGGGCAGGGAGCTTGTTGTGGCCACAGAGCATGCTGTGCTCACGGCCATCCTCACAGATGCCCTTCAGGGGTTGTATGGAGATATGCACTGGCTCTAATAGGAGTCATTAAGCAGAAATTATGTAGGTCATTACCCTGTGTGGAGTGGGAGTTCTTGTGCAGTGTGTGTGTACGTTGAGGATTGTGGCTGTTATCGTGGTACGTCCTTACCGGATTTAAATAATGTTGCTCTTACGTGTTTTAAAGTTGTTCCTAATAGGACTGGCCACCTTCAGGGTGCACTTTATGCGTGGGCTGTCTTTATTGTACTGACAGTGTAACCATATTTGTTGCTGAAGGTCAGCAGAAGTCCTAGTTTCTGCTGTCCTCTTGGTTAAGTAGTTCTTGGCAGTTTTGGAGTAGTTTTCCATCCACCAGAGTGAAACTGAGGTTAGAATCTGATTCTTTGGATTTCAGACAAAAGGAATAGTGACTTCTTGTGAACGTTCGTTTCCTTGCCAGTAGAGGCTGGATGACTTAATCTCTGCATATATCAACATGTTGATCAAGTTTCACACCAAAATATCCAGGGCTAACTATAACAAATATTTAAAAATATAAGCTTGGGTTGTAATTGAAAACCTTTCTTGGTTATAGAGTTCTGAGTGTAATGAAATGACAGCTCAGGGCTGGATTTTTAGGATAGCTTTATCTGCAGTAATACTCAGCTCTGGGTCTGTCAAAACAGCCTTCTAAAGCCAGAGCTGCCTGTGGCATGGCATTTGCTCAAGTATGCCTTAATAAAGTCAGTGCCAGGTTTCCTATCCAAAGGAGAAATGAAGTCTTTGAGTGTATCTGCTTTTCATATACCTGCTAGGAAGTCCTAGGGCTGAGATTCTGTGGAAATGGCAAAGTTGGATTAATTCTGGGTGTGTTTCCTGAGGGAGATGTGTCTGGTTGATTTGCTCCTTCCTTCCTTTCTTTTGGGCAATGAGCATAAGGCTGAAACTGGTGTCATGGGTGGAGATGGGAGCAGAGCCCTTAGCAGAGTGATTGCTGTTTACAGAGCAGCACTTTTAAACCAACCACTATGCAGAGTTGCATGCCATCCTTTGCAAATAGATTTACTTCAACCTGCTTATTCCATCAGGTCAACCCCAGGTACAGCTGGAGGAATCGGGTGGCTGTTGAGATTTAGATGCAGAAATGCTGTAGACTGAACTCATCTCATCTTTGCCATTGCCAGCAGGAGCACTTCATTTGCAGTAATGTTATTTTATCATGGGCCAAACAAAACCACACAATTAAGCTAAAAACACACCAGACTGTGTGTTTTAAAGGTATCAACCAGTCTGTTAATTTAAAAGAAAAACCTTTTTTCTAGCTCGCTTTTCTGTACTGATTCTTTTTTAGCTCTTAATTAGGTCATTGGGAGAAAAACAGGAATGAGGTATGTATGTGGGGTTTGCTACCATTTACAAAACCAGTAACTCTTTTCTTCCTGAGAGTGTGGACCCTGAGTTGGAGCAGACTTCATTGCTGTCAGTGCTGTGAACATATAAAGGTTTGGGATCTTTTATAATACCCAGACTTTGAAATCTGCCCTGACATACTCACTTAGTAGTTACGGAATGAAGAAATAAGTCTACAGACCAACAGTCCCTCCAAGGAAACCATTTTACCATCCTTGTCCCCATGTGCCCACGTTTTTTCCACTGAAAAAAGAAACTAAAGGGAAAAGTGGAAACCCTGAAACTCTGACATGTTAGGGAATATTTCCCAGATTCATTTGGAAAGAAATGTTATTGCCTGTTACCTTCAAGTCTTGCATTGTCTTGTATTGTACAAGTCTGCAGAATCTCTGAGGGTCAAGGTTTCAGTGCTGATGTTAGCTTTTCTCACCCCTAGCAGTAAGTCCCAAAGCTCTGTCTCCTAGGAAGGAGTTAGTGCCAAGGCTTCACACTCCATTTAAATGGATAGACCTGTGCTCCACCTGCAGTAGTAGTAGTACTTCACAGACACAAGGATCCTGGTTTGTTCTAGCCATTTCTTTCTTTAATGAGTTCCCAGAAAATATCTACGATATCTTGGTATTTAGTGTTGCATAAGATGAACCTTTAGAAGGAGGGAGATTACGGAGCAGTTTGATAGGAATGACTGATAACAAGTGAAAATGCTGCTAAGCAGCTCTGAGCTGCTGCTATCTGTTATGGTCTCACTGGTCATCCCAGCCAACCCGTTCTGGAGGCTTGTGTCTGTGCTGTGGAGATACAGCAACAGCCCACAAACATGTAGTTTGTTTCACTGATACACATCAAAAGGCTTCATGAGTTAGGACAGGATCCTGACTTGCTCCTGTTTTAGAAATTAAGTCAGAGGCAAGTGAACTGACTTGCTCCATGGCCTCACAAGTACTAGGGGTTGAGTGAGATCTGGGACCCAGCTGTCCTTAGATTTTTGATGAGCAGAAGACTATGCTTAGCAATTCTCCCCAAGAGGAAGAAGACACATAAGCTTGATCTAGCACTGCAGTGCTTAAAAAATCACTCATACTGGTTAGGGCACTGTGCATGTTGATTTAACTTCAGGTTTCCTTCCTGCTCTTCCCTTTCCTATAAGAGACTATTGAGAACAGCATTGAAGTACTTACATGGTATTTTTCTAAAAAAAACTGGTTCAGATATTGAAGTAGTCAAATATCACCCATGAGCTGCAGTTTGTCCGAGTCCTGGGAACTGATGCCCTCCCTGCCAAAGAAGACAGGTCTCCTGGCCTCCTTATCATCAGCAGAGCTAGAGATAAAGGAATTCCATGTGTGAAAGGTCACCCCAGCTTGGTAACAGAGCCTCCCTCTATGGTTAATGATAAGCACTTCCAGGTGGGTTTCATTCCTTCCTTCCCATGTATCTGGCCAGGAACTCGGGTTGGGTGATTCATGCTGCTTACATTGATTACCGTGGCAATGGAGTTGACTAATTTAGATTAGATTCATAAATTTTAGCTGACTGAATTGGATGAGAAAAATTCCCCACTTATCATCCTGGATGAGTTTAGTGACCTCTAGTAGTGCTACCGCACTAGTGTCTGTTAGAGAACTTTATTGGTGAGAGAAAAGAATAAAGAAAGACATTTAGGAAAACAAGTGAGAGAGACTGTGTTGCTACTAGGCTTCTCTTGATTTGAAGATCCAGGATAGTTAGAAATTGCTAATATGCTTTCTATAGATATCTGCTGTTGAGGGCATGAGGGCATTTGGGCATTGTGTTTTGTGGAAGTTCTGGATGAAAGTTTTTGATAGCAGTAAGCACGCTTAACTTACAGGAACTCTATTTGGGAAACAGCAATTAGGAAGAAGGCAATAGCAGAAATTAAAAGAGAGAGGAAATTCTATTAATGCCTGTCTTTATGGTAGCAAGTAGGTCAGTGAGCTGAAAAGGACTCTGAACAGACTTGCAGTCCTCACACAGTGAGGAGGTTGAGATGGCAATTTAGTCAGGGGTTGGTTGCATAAAGCAAAGAGTAGTCAGAATTGCAGAAAACATGTTTTATTTTGATTGTTGAAAATAAAGATAAAACTTGTGTCAGCCCTGCATTCCCGTGCAGAGATAGCCAAACCCATTGTCTTTGGATTTTGCGGATGGAGGGACAAAAGCAGATTAATTGAGACCATGCAAGATTATTGTGTTGCACATGTGATTGCTGACCTTGGTGCGAAGCACTGTCTCTTTTTGTGTTCCATGCCACAGCGTGGGTGGCAGAGGGACTGTGGGGCGCCCTGCTCAGGGCTGCTGTCACAGGGGGTGTGCAGGAGCTGACGTGCCCTGATTCAGAAAACCATTTGTGTGATGAGCAGGTGACGACACGATTCCCACTCCCCAATGAGCGTGAGGGTAAGAGTCCAATTATTTTGCACATAATGAGGAGGTCACTGAAAGAAGGACTGGAGTTTGGCAAGGCAAAATGGGAATTCTCTCTTGCTTCCATTTTGCACTGGGAAGCCTCATTATTTAGTTATGTGATTATGGTTGTAGTTCTGGCTCTTGAGGTTTGAAGTTATTGAAAGGATGATGCGATTGTCGTGGTATATCTGGGGATCACATAAGGTAGAGTAGGAAAGAGGCTGTGACCATATAACTTAGCATTTTTTTGAAACATCCTGGGGATGATGGAGGAGTAATTTATGGGTCAGAATATAGACATGTCAGTACAAAACAGGATCAAGTCTATTAATATTAGCCATTACTTATTTTAATTTTTTTAAGGAAGGGAAATTTCAAACCTGTCTTTATGCAGACTGATGTTTATTGAATGAGGGATTCAAATAATGACATTTCCATCTAAGAAACTTGAAGCAACTGGAAGAACTGAACTGGGGATGGGACGCTGGTGCAATGACAGCAACGGGTGGGGTATGCACAGGTACTGGTGAGCCAGGAATGCTCTGGGGCTGGCTGGTGGGTACAAAGCTGCAGCCGTAGGCCTGTCAGCACCCTGGGAAGCCAAATCTGCTGCTTCAGTGGAAAATATGGTGAGAAATCATGAATGAGCCATTGTTCTGGAAATGCTTTGGAACCTCTGAATCTTTACTTATGTTTGTTTGGTTGCTTTGGCTTTGACAGAAAAGGATTTTCACCCAAATAGAGTTGTTTAGGAGCACTTTTAAAATCAAGTGTACTTCTCCCATTTTCCATCTCTTCCAATATTTTTTTCCATTGTTTAGGCAACAAGATGGAAAAGAACAAGAGATGGTTGTTGCACCTTGAAACCCACTAGGTATTCTCCAAACAGTTTAAAAAACTTTCAGAAACTTTAATGAGATGCTTTAATAAAAAATAAGTGTGTGCATGCACAGAAGTAAAAAGCATCCTCATCTAATTTTTCTCTTTTTATTTTTGTATAAATTTACTTAACACGTAGAGAGGCAGCGAGCTGTGTACCTGTTTAGTTATCACATTAATGAAGCTCTAGGTTGAAAGAAGATGAAGTTATAAAAATGAAGTGCTTCATGGCATTGATTTCTCTAGACGCTAACAAGGCAGAATTTTAGTGAAGATGACAACAAAGTAATGTCTCTGAGGGCTAACATGCCAAATTAAAGAAAATGTAAATAAATTAACTGAGTCATCCTGTTACTTTGCAGGCTAAGGAAGTTATACAAACAGTTTCTGGAGTCTTCTAGAGGTTTGTAAAACTACTGTTGCAGTACTAAAGGTGTATGAGGTATTGAAATAATTTCTTGGTGTTAAACAAGTTTATATTTTGGAGTGGAGAGTTTCTGAGAAGGAATTATTCTTTATTTAATGCACAGCTGTATGGTGGATTCAGTTGCAGGAGTAATGAAAGTCAAACCTGCCAAATGACTGGGACAAAAAGGTAAGTCCAATCTTCTTCAAAGTATCAAATGTATCCATAGAAGGGTTAGGATACATTAATGAGAGATATAAATTAAAGAAATGGTTAGAGATGTGGATGTGGCTTTCTTGTGTCCAGAGGGAGGTGGAAGTCTATCTCTGCCGTAGGGTCTTGTCTCTGCAGCCCATCTTACAAGAGATTTTAGGACAGCCTCATTGCACAGCTGTCTCTCAAAGTAAACCTGGTATTTTGGAGTGTCATATTTATGTGTCTCAGTGACTTTGGAAGTATCACAATGAATTTACAATAAAAGGGAAGTGGCTTTTCCTTCTCTGCTCTGTATCCCTCTTTGCTGGTGCTTTATCTTCAGCCTGGGGTAGTACCAGCCAGCTGGAAACATCATTCATCTGACATGGCATGAACTCCTTTAGGCATGGCACTCCTGCATCAGGTCGTCAGGTATTCCCTGTTTTAAGCATGGAATTATGTTTTTGCAGAAGTACAGATTTCACATGGTAGTGTGCAAATACAAGTGAAAACTGGCCTAATAAAATCTCTAGTATGAGATATAGCTGTCTGAGAGAACTTTTATCTTTGTTATAAAATCTAAGCCTAAAATTGAAAGGGAGAAATACTTGGCATGTTCATGAAAACGAAGCATGTGAAACTGGAATCTGTGATATCGCTGGTTTTATAACACAGCTCCAGAGCTGTGTTTCACTTCAGGAGGAGTCAACCCAATAGATAAAAATCATTATATTATATGGTTTGGTGTGGATTTTATTTTGATGAATTATGGTATTTCTAATGCAAGTCCAGGTTGCAGTTAGGCTGGAGTATTCCTTCCTGTGATTGTTGCATGATTTTGCCTCTTGCAGCTTTTGCAAGTCAGTAGTTGAAAAGAATACTGGAATATATTTTGGTTATTTCTTCTGTCTTTCTAACCCGTAATTTGTGATCTTATTCAGTCATCTTTGAAATTATTTTTTCAAGAATTTTTTAAGAGATTGAAGGTTTTTTCCTTCGCCTATTTTATAAAAGATATGAAAAACCAGGTCACATCCGCCTTTTAAAATTTTCTGTTGGATTTTCTTCAGTTGGATTTTCTGATTGATTTATTTACTTACTCTTTATTTCTTGTTTATTTAGTTATTTAGATTTTTAGATTGTTTCAGATTTTTTTTTTTTTTGGTTTGGATTTTCTGTTGTAGCATCTTCAATCTGATATATCTGGTCTAAGTTTTTGAGGAGGCAGGGAGGTGACTTCTGGGACTTTTTTCCTGTTTCTATGGTGGCCTCAGATTGATACAATTTTTTTATTACTTTCTGGAAATAGAACTACAGAGAGATAATACACCTGTGGAGAAGTAATATCCGTCTGTAAGGAGGTGAGTAGGGAAAATATGTATCCTGCAGAAATAGAATATGTATTAGTTTACATTTCCTTCTGTATTTTGAGGTTTAAAAAGTGATAGGGTGAGCTATTGTTGCAAGCTTCTGGTTAATCTGATGTTTTTAAGGTCTGTTTTCCATTGCAGTCAGGGAGTCTTGCTCCACATTCAAGTTGCTAATTCTTGACACACAGGATATTTTCCTTCTCATTAAAATGTATTTATTTATTTTGCAGTGAAAATATCTCGCTTAAGATGCTTCTTTTGATCTTTGGTAATGTCACAGACTCAGTAAGACTGCTAGCATAAAATAGTGTTTATCTCATTTCACTTCTACATCCACTGTTAATTGGACCTGAGTAATATAACCCCATTGCAATAACTGTTTTAGTTTGCCAGTATGATATCCAAAAAGATGCAGGTAATATTAGTGCTTGGAAATTGCTCCCTGTCTGTAATTGGAAGGCTTCTTCATGTGTTTCTGTGATTTTATTTGCATTTATTGGGTTTTAGGCCTTTTCAGAAATACGGGGAGGGGGAAAAGGTATAGCAAGAAGTACAAAGTTTTTGCAAAAAAAATTTTTTTTTTTAGCTTGAATTTGTAATATCACTTAGGTTTCTAGGGCAACAACTTCATGTAATGCAGATCAGCAGCTGAAGTACTTCTTCTAGCAGCTGGAGAGTGGAGTTAACAGGACCCACGGTCTGTTCTGCAGCTGATACTGGGAGCTTTGTGGCTGGTGGGGATTGTCCCTGAGCTGCCCTTCATAGCTGGTGTCACTCTGGGGAGCAGCAAGCAGCACTGAGTGATACTGGAGCTATCCTCAAGAGAGGTGGCAATGTAGGATGCTGCAAGTTCAGGGGAGTGAATAAAATCAGATTTCTTATACCTCTGGCTCAGGAGGAGCTTTCAGAGTAGGGAGGAGGTGATGAAGTGAGCTTTCTCCAGAAACTTGGATTGCGGAGGAATGTGAAACTTCACAGTTTTCTCCCATCCTGTTCTTGAAAGTTAACACAAGAGATAGGAGTGGGAGACAGTTTTCTGACAGGAATCCCAGATTCTTCATCCCCAGAAGCTGAGATGGTGACAAGAAGCTGGGTACTCAGCAGAGGGTTGCCCGAAAATTTTGTTGACTGAGTTAAATCCTCCGGCAAGCAGGTGTCGGGTAAATGTTTTGATTCCTTGCAGTATATATTTGCATATTTGAAGGTTTCTGGTACTTATGACTCATTTTAGTTTGCTGAAATTTTAAAAAGAGCAAACTGGCAAGGCCCTTAATTTTTATGGGATCACTGTGTAAGGGCTTTGAGATGCATGGCCGGAGCTGGGCATGCTGGGAGGGTGATGTACGTGCAGGTCCTAACCACTGGCATCTTATGGATAGCTGTAGTCACACCTCAGACTGTGTGAAGTGTCTTTAACCATCACTGTCTCATCATCTCCAGCCCTGAACCTGTTTTCTACCAACACCTCTGCTGAGTCCCTCTTGCCCTCCCCAGCATGGGTGTGGTATTGTGGCATTGTGTCCTGCTTGTTGACCAGGGTGGGTAGGTGTTGGTGTAGCAGCTGTAGCAGCAAGCAGCTCTGGCCCTTACAGAAGGTCCTGTGAAGTGTTGTAGAGCTGTAATTGAAAATGAGGCTTTATCTGTAGTGACATTTTGTTTATACAGGTTTGTTTTCTTCATGCAAATATGCTGGGGGGGTTGGAGGAAGAGAAAGCTTGCTGAAAGAGTAATGCTTGATGCCTTGAAGCATTTTTTCCTTGATAAAAAGCTTTTTCTGTAAAATTTTTGGTTTTATCACTTGTCATTTGCTGGGATCATGAAGGGTGGTAATATGCTTTGTGTAACCTTACATGTATTTTCGTCTGGTACATTAATAGCTTCATTAATACGTGAGGAAAATCAAGTTTCAACTTACTAGTTGCTGATTAGAACATGAAAGTGGTATTTTTTTTCTAAAAATGGTAATTCAAGGTTATGCATGTGCAAAAATAGCTACAACAAATACTTTCTTCAGCAGGTCTAGCTCATTTTATTGACATATTGTTTTGTAAACTGTGGATGACTTGCATTGTTCTCAACTAAAATAACTTGCATCAATCTACATAAGAGGGTAATTAATTTGCATATTTTCATTGTGGAAATGATCCAGATATTTTTTACTCTACAGTGCTAGACTTGAGAGAGGAAAACTGAAATAACATTTTGGGTTTGTAGTAATTTTTAAGTTATTCATTTCTGATTGTGCTGGAGAAACCATTGTGACCTTCTTGGATTTGGCATAGCATTGAATGAAAATAAAGCAAGACCTATTTCATCACTGTGTAGTACATCAGTACAGCCTTAATGAGATGAGGAGAGGGCAGCTATTGCATGCCATAGCAAAGTGTACTCCAAAACTTGCTAAGAACAAATGCAGGAGTTAACTATTTAGTTTCTCTACGAGAAGCTGAAGCTAGCAGAGGAAACTATGAGAGCTAGGGAGTCTGATGAATTTTTTCAGGGTGTGCTTGGCAACTCTCCACATGCCACAGGTGAATAAAAATGAAAATATGTCTTTGAATAGGCAAGGGCTGGCTCCTGTTTGTATGAGGTGGCAGAAGGTTTCAGAACTGTCTGAACTTCTCTAGTCCATTGATGAAGTGTGGTTAAAAACACTGGTTTCTGAATCTGATGATATGCAGAAAACAGTGGTTATTGCTTTGTGTGGATTGACAGCAAGTGGCTTTTGGGGGAGTGTCGACTTGTGTCTCTTAAGGTTTGCCTCTCTTCCTCTGCACCCTGACTATCTGTCTACTTGATTATTAATAGCTTCTTTTTTTTTTTTTTCTTTTTACCACCATAGGGTGATGGAGCAATGAGCCAGGAAGCTCAAAGCCTCCATGTCAAGAGATACCACACACAGGCTATTCAAGCAAATCCAGTTTACCTGTAGTGTTCTTAAGAAGAAATTCTTACAGTATTAAACCTGAAATGAGGTAATGCAAGAGAGTCTTCATTTTGCGTTACGCATTCTCTGTTACAGTGCCTGATCTGTTACCAACATTGTCACTGTGACCTTAATTCCTCACTTTTAAGAACTACCTGAGGGGATAGATAGCACTGGAGAAAGCTTCTCCTTAAGGCAGGGCACCAGTAAGATTTGCCTGACAACAACTAAGGATATCTTTGGGGGAAAAAAACAGCTAAAAAAACCACTTCTGTTTCTTGCTGTTTTTATTCCTTAAACCTTATTCCTGATAGGTTTTTTTTGAGAAATTGCGCATGAACAGAGAGCATTTAAACTGATAATGTTGGCATTTCCAGAGGCTTTCTAATGGTCAGTGTTGCATCACTGGTGCCAATTTTTTAACCTTCTGTGAGAGAGATGGCTGGTGTGATTAAACTATTGCTGCTACAGAGATGAGGACTAGGATCAGATTTTCTGGGTTTGAATTCTGCTACTGAGATGAGGTGTTCAGCAGTACTGCTTGTGCTGACCAAGCATAAGCAGCTTCTTCCATGACCACTTCTGGGAAGCAGCAGGTTGGCCCAGCTCGCTGGTAACATCCCTAACTTCAGAATATGTTCTGCCTCCTGCTTGCTTGTCTCACTCCTCCTGTGCCCACGCAGAAAACCTCTCCTTGCATGCAGTGGTGTTTTCAAGCTGGCTGTGCTGGTGATGGCTCAGTGCCCATGTTCTGCTTTCGCTCAAGCTGGTAACCCTCCCACTTTTCATGGAGTACCAGTAAGCTCTTCAGAGCTTTCCTGCATTTTTCTCTGGATATGTCAAAGAGCGAATGAATTTCCTAGTTTGCTGGCAAAGAACTGGAGAAGTGTTTGACCCAGCAGTGAAAAAGTCCTCGTGACTATTCACTCAGGGACATGAAAGACAAAGGAAACTACAAAAGATTATATAGACATATGGTGATTGTGAATGTTGGCAACTTGGCAGGACCAGGTTAGTCCCAGGTGCTCTTACCTGTGCTATCTCTGCTGGGGAGTGACAGGCTGATGGGAGAAATGCAGTTGGGTTTTCAGTAACTTGCAAAGATTGAAATTGGACTCTACTCTGTAACAGTACAAATATGTTCTGCTTTCCTTCCTTTCCATAAAACCAGAACTATCAGGGTACTGCAATTCAGATGTGATTTTTGACTCAAGCCCACTTTCTTGTCCTGCTTACTTTGAATCAAATCATGCAGGGGCTTGAACTTGGGCTGTCCTCATACCAGGTCAGTACATTTGCCTTTTCTCTGTGCTTAATTGATGTGATCTGCAAGCAAAAGAGAATTGGTGAGCTAATGTAGTGAAAGCCTGTTCTCAGAGCTTCAGTTTTTAATCTCTTCCTGGAAGACAAGTGATGGGTGCGGTAGATGATGCCAAGTACAGGGACCCAAACAGTACTCCCACACTGGCAGAGAGCACGTTATCCCATCCTGCTCTTTGTAATGACTTTATGCATTATGAAAATTCATGAGGATTTTATTTTCCTTTGGGTTAAGGAATTATCTGATCAGCTGTCTGTCATTCTGAGAGTGTCTGGATGCTGACAGTGTCTGGATGCGGTCTGTATTCCTCTTCCATCTCGACTCCTTTTAAAAGCTTCTGACTGGTATCCATTGTACTGGCAGTGTTCATGGGCTCTTTTTGGAGGGCACGCAAATGACTGAGGCCCAAAGCCAACTGGTGCAGTGCTCAATGAGCACTGCAATGCTTAAATAGGCATGAAAGTTGGAGTTGTGTTGCCTAAACAGAGACATCTGCTGCCATGTTAGAAGCTTCAGGGTAGTACATCGTTGTTGGTTCAAAAGGGCATGGATCTCTCAGCTTCCAAGATGCCTCTGGGGTGCCACCATGCCCCAGTGACTGGGCAGATAAACTCTTGCAGGCTTCTGGTAACGAAGTGATAACTTGCTATGCGAGGGGGATAAGCAGTGTGATGCTTCACAAATTTTTATACCTTCCTGATAAAACAGTAATTTATTTGATCGATTTTGCTAGCTCAATGTATGATAGAGTCCTAGAATGTCTTGGGTTGGGAGGGACATTGAAAGATCATTTAGTTCCAACCTCCCCCTGCCGTGGGCAGGGACACCTTCCACTGGACCAGGGTGCTCAGAGCCCCATCCTGCCTGGCCTTGAACACTTCCAGGAAAGGGACATCCAGAACTTGTCTGAGCAATCTATCCAATGTTAGCAATATCCATTTTTAAGGAAGTTGGAATATTGTTGGGTTTTTTAGGAGAAAGTGCGGTAAAGATAAGTTAAATGTTGCAATGTATTAAAACAAATTCATTGTGATAAATTTCATTGGGATGTGCTTGTATCTAGCTTTTCAGTAGTGTACTATCACAGCAGGACAGGGGGTTGGCATTACACTGGCATTAGGCATGCATTGACAGGTTCCACTATTCTAATTTGCTTCACTGTCATGTCTTGCAAACTTATCTCTCCTCTCATGCTATCTGGTGCATTTAATAACTGGATATTGTTAAAGTAAATCTCAGGAAAGGGAAGGTGAAAAAATAGATGAAAGGAGCTCAAAAACTAAATGAAGGAAGTGTCCAACTTTCCCTAGAGTTGGGGGTTTTTTGTTGGCTTTTTCTTTCCACCTTTTGAAAACTATTAAAAAAACCCGTCTACTTTAATCTGACATTGTAGTAGGTATTTTGCATCTGGCCCCATGAGAACCCATTTCTAAACAGGTAGAATCTGCAAATAAATACAAATACTGACTTGGATTCTCTAACTGTCTAGGATTCCCAAAATGAGTGAAGCTAAGCCTAAATTTTTTTGTTCTGTTTTCCTCAACTGCACGAAACTCCTTCAACTCACAGGATATACCTGTTTTCATCTTCCTGATTGGGAATGTGTGTTCTTTCAAATGCCATTTTAAAAATATTTCCAAGCAAGACTATGGATCTTTCCTGAGATCTGTACTTTTCCCCCCCACATTTATAAATATCTTTACAGACAAAAAGTACTGTAGCATTTAAAACCAGTTTCAAAGTTAATGACTGAGCATGATGATCTTAGAAATCTTTTCCAACCTAAGTGATTTTCTGGTTTTATTCTTTTGGGGCATCCAGATAGTGATGGGATTCCATGTGGTGTGTAGGGTTTTTGAGGAGGAAAGCAATAGCTGTCACTGCCATGGAGAAGGAGGGGAAGCAGGAGAACCTCATAGGGTGACTCCCAATTGTAGCGTGGAGCAAATTCCTGAGCAGTTTGGTTACTACAACAGTATTCTTGGGATGCCTCATGCAGAAAGGGATGTTATTGCCATTCCCAGTCCTCAGAGAGGAATTGTGCTTCCCTTGAATTCTCCTTGGCTTCAGTCATTCATCTGACCCTGAAGGGCTGTTGTGACAAGTTCTTCATCTGCAAGGACAACATGAAGCTGGCTGAGTTTCAGCAAATGCTGGTGCTGAGTGGTGCTTGTGTTGTGTATATAAAGTTGCAGAATGCTTTCAGGACAAATAGTCCACAGCAAAGCTGTTTTAATGAGCTGGAATGCCAATTGTAGCATATCCTACCCAATCTGGCAGTGTTCTACTGAGCTGAAATACCTTCTTTGTTCTTAAAATAGCCCCCACTGATTCAGATTTTAATTGCAGATATTACAGCTGTCAAAGGAAAGGAGAGGTGACCAGATGATTTTGTTGATAGTATAAATGGAAGCTGGGGATATGTTGAGTTCCAGCCTTTAGATCTTCCTTCATTTAAGATATGCCTGTGCGCTGCAGTGATTACATGGGACAGAGGCTCTCTCTAATGTTAAGATGAACCTGAAGTGCACTGTGCCTCATTATATCCACCATGCTGACTAAAATAGTCTGACAAATAAGCATGTAGGGCTACAAGGATTTCAGCACTAGTAATGGTAACAAATAGGCATAGATATTAAATATCTTGTTTAAAGCCTGAATCTTGATAAATGCAGATGGAATTTACAAATATGCTGAGAGCCTGTGATTCAGGAATTAATTTAAAACAAAACAATAACTAAGAAGGTGAATAAAATAAAAGGATTTTAAATTTTGGGTACCAGACTGCATGTTTGCATTGCCTATCAGTCAGCAGTGGTCAGGGGGTGAGAACTCTTCTGAGTAAGTGAACTGAATCTTTTCAGCACAGATGTATCCGGAGCGATTTTCAACTGAGCAGGCTGCCATGTTGCTGTTTTACTTAATTGCAAATCAAGTTCTCTTTAGTTTTGCAAGTTAATGAATTACCTTATGGAAAAAAAAGATGCGTGATAGCTTGTCTTTGGTTTGTATTTCTACATTTCTGGTGCTGAGGATGGATTTTTAGCTGGATGAAAAGGTGCCTGACAGGATCTTAGAAATGCAGGAAAACACAGGAGGAGACTGCAGGAGTGTAGGATGAGACCATCCACCTTAGGTGATAATGGACATGGGAAGGAGGGAAGAAAATAGCAAAAATGTCCAGACTGAGTCTGCAGCTCAGTGCAATGCTGACTACACAAACTGACACTGTGATTCTGTCTTTGAGCCTTTCACTGTTCTGGACAAGAGTAGGAAGTCATCTCTCAGAGGGCAGAGGGAGCTTCTGCCAGCCTTGGGAGATTTCTGCATGGAATCTGAGAGAATGATGGATGAATGGTAGCACACCTTGGCAGTCTTTCGAGGTTCACCACTGTCCCAGTGTTGCTGTTATATGAGGGTTTCCATTGCATCTCTTATACTTAGTATTAATCACAATTAGCTACACCTTCACACAATGAAAGATCAAGTGAGGGGCTGATACTTGCTGCACCCAGCAGATCCGGTCCTTACAGATGTGTAGAACTTTCTTACCCATTCCTGTTGTGAAAGGTAGTATCATTCATGGCTGTTGAAGATTTAATTATACCTTTGCAGCATTCTGATGTGCCTGAAGGGATTTTGCTGAAACTTATCAACAACAACAACAAAAGCAAGGTACAAGATGGAGAATGTGATTTTGTTTGTGTTTTGCTTGAAGTACTGAAGATGGAGAGGCAGATCATTGCTTCAGGAGACCAAAAACCTTTTTTTTTTACTCTGGTGCATATTACTTTGTAAACACAGTAATACAATCAATTTAAATTTTTTTTTCTGCCTCTGTATGTGTGATGAGGACCTTCTGCTCTAAGATACGGGCCTGTTGTGCATCACTTCATTAATTATATAACTAAAGAAAATGTTGGTAATGGACACTGCACTGAGTGAGGAGAGAGGCGTGTGAGTCCTCTGGGTGCCCTGTGGTGCCTATCCTGGTGGCATGATACTTAACTCCCGCTTCATTTTATTCCTTTGCACTTGGTTGATGTGAAAGGAGAAACAAGATGAGCTTTCTTCTCTAAAATATTGACTGTCTTAATAAAAGTCTTTCAAAAGTGGAAAGCAGAATTGTTTTAAAGTTGCAAGAGCCATTTGGGCTGCCCTGCAGCCTCACCCAGGAGTGAAGAACAGCAGAAGGTGCTGGTAATATGCTGGTAGAATATAATTGGCAATAATTATCTTAAACTATCCTGTCTTAGTGAAGTTTGAAGGATGAATGTGTATGTCTTCTGGCTGTCTTGTGTTTTGACGGCTTTTATTTTTTTAAAATAGCTTCACAGTAAATTTTGAAACATTGCAGCAGTGCCTTATCCTGACCATAGATTCAGGAAAGTCTTTCAGTTGAGGTATCAGAGGTTTCACTTCTCTGAAGACCTTTACAAACCCAACATTTTATTAACGCTGAGTAGCAGACATTGCTCCATATACTTCTGATTGCTATGTGTGTTCCACTCACCTTTGCTGGATGGAAAGTGGGAGGAACATCTCAGCATCTCATATTGTTTACACCATTTATGAGCAAACGATTTAAAAGCAAAAGCTTTGGAGGAGGGAATGTGAATGAAAATTGCGAGCTTAAGGAAATTGTACCTGATGACCAAACCCTGTAATTTTGCAAGCCAGAAAGTAGGCGTTGTTTTTCAGACAACCCAAAAAACCCCACAACCCTACATTCCACTTTCAGATGGAATTGAAAGTAGTAATGAAAAAGGTATTTGTTCATGGTCTGTTTGTACCAGCATAGGGAGAATATTACTCAGACTAGGTGGTACTAGCAGCACTGAAGAAAATAAGGCACACTCAAATTTTTCTTTTCACAGTGAGTGTAATTAATGATTAGGAAGAACTCATCCAAAAATGCGATTCATGGCTGTCAGCTGCTTTCACAACTGGGTGCTTCTCTGAGAGGTCATGTAGCTCAGTTCAAAATGGTGCACTAGATCCAGGAGCCATTTGGCCTGAACTGAGCAGTTAAGCAGTGTGCTGTTGACCTTAAATTCTGTAAGGCACTCAAATCACTTGTGTGTGTATATTTTCAACATATTCATTTAAAGTTTTTTTTATAGTTCTAAAATGGGAATTGTCTCATCCTGAGGAGGTGGTAAGTATAAAGCGATGAATATTGTGGTTTTACTTTGAAGTATTTTTTACTACCTGCTTGTCCCTGGTGTGCTCAGGAGTCCTTGCTTTCTTCCTTGACCATCAGTTGGACTGCTGGTGGTATCCCTTGCATTAGTGTGCTGGATAAACACTTGAGGTGCACTCTGAGGAAAAAGCATTTTGCATCCAGGTGTTTATTTAATGCAAAGTGAGGCTGAAAGATTAATCAGATAATTACACTAATAGCATAGTGTTCTTTTTAAGAAAAGGATTGTGGAATACCAAGTTAGTATTGCACAACACGTCTCTATGCGGGAAAGGGAGGAGGAGTTCTTCAGGGACTCTGCTACCCTCAGTAGGTATCAAACTATCAAAATATTAAAATAGCTTTCAGTGCATGTGGACCAGGATAGTTAGGCGCAATGTTTGGTGGGAGTTAATGACTGTTTCTTATTCTGTAGTCATAGGATGTAAAAGAAAACATCTAAAGATCAATCTATTCTTGTAAAACTGGGAGGAGACTTCTTTTCATATTCCTCTTTCATTTAATTTAATATTATATGGAGGTGCTGGAAGAGGCTTGCCTTGGAGTTAAAATAATTGACCCCCATTTGTATTGGGTTTAAGTCTGTATAGACTTGAAATTTCCCCCTGGGCTGCAAGGCTA
The DNA here is from genome assembly GCA_013399945.1 of Ploceus nigricollis. NCBI lineage: Eukaryota > Metazoa > Chordata > Aves > Passeriformes > Ploceidae > Ploceus > Ploceus nigricollis. The sequence goes on along the minus strand of VXBC01002721.1, from coordinate 8,136 downwards.
AGTGGTAAATGGTAATGCAGGGAAATACTGTCATCAGCCCTCAGGAAAGGCTGCTTGACCAGCTCATCCTTCCCAAAGATGGACAAGATTTGGGAACTGAAAACGGCCAGATCTCTGTGAGCCTGAGTTCAGACCTGCCCAGACACAGGAGAGGCATTTTTGCTATGCAGAAGCTGTTGTAGCAGGAGCGTGTCTGTGCAGGTGGGCTGAGCTCACCCTCTTCAGCCAGTGGACTTGCTCTGGTCTGGAGGATGTGTCACTGGGATAGCAGTGGCCTGTGCATGCCCCAAAATGCCATGCTCAGCGGTGATGTGGGTATAGTGGGGGCAAGGGAGCTCATGGTGCAGGACCAGCTTCCTGGTGCCTGGAGGAGGCTCAGCTCTCTGGTGTGAGCTCTTATAAGGTGCAGATGCTGCACAGATAGGTTGGAGATCCTAATGTGAGCTCTCAGCCTGCTTAGTCAAATTTGTGTGCTCGAAGTTAGGCTCAAATCCATATTTGGGCACCCATTAGGTTGTTTGAAAACTGTGCTAAGCGACAATGGTCACAACTTCTCTACAATGTCAACATCTTCTAGTTCTTCACCACTCTCAGGATAAAGAATTTCTTCTTAACCCAAACTGACACAACCCAAATCTCTCCTCTTTTAGTGTAAAACAGTTCACCCTTGTCTGATCACTGTCTATCCATGTAAAAAGTTTTTCTCCCTCTTTTTTATAAGCCCCCTTTAGGTACTGGAAGTCTGCAAGGAGGTCTCTTCAGAGGCTTCTCTTTTTGAGGCTGAACAACCCCAGCTCTCTAAGCCTCTCTTCATAGCAGACATGCTCCAAACCTCTGATCATTTTTGTGACCCTCCTGTGCACTCACTCGAACAGATCCACATCCTTCTGGTCAAATCCCAGAGCTGGATGAGGTATTTCAGGTGGGGTCTCAAGAGGACAGAGTAGAAGGGAAGAATTGTCTTGTCAGCCTGCTGGTTATGCTTCTTTTGATGTGAGCCAGGATACAGTTGGCTCTCTGGGCTGGTTGTGGCATTAATGGAATGGCACAGTCATTTCCATGCCAGACAGCAGGGAGGCAGCAATGGTCTCAGCACTCTAAAGGTCTTCAAAGGCAGAGAGGGTGTGCAAGAAACTTCAGAGCAGTGACTTAGGAGTAGTCTTCCAGGCAGTTCCTGAGGGAAAAGAGGGAAAAACAGAGCTTCTGGGTAGGTGTGTGGGTTGCTGCCGTGCTGCCCTGGAGAGCTGTACCTCAGCCCCTTGCAGCAGCTGGAGCCTGGCACGGTGGCGGCTCCCCGGTAGAAGACACAGATGCCAGGGCAGTAGCCACTGTGTCACTGTTAGTCACACAGCGTGTGGCCGCCTGAGCTCCCTCTTGTCATCGTTGTGAAGCTGAAATTCAGTGGCAGTTTCACAATGGCACAGCTCCCCATGCGAGGGAGGGAAAGTAGGTCACAGACTGCCCTGCTGGCATTTGTTTGTAAGGCTGTAGGGCCGTGCTGAGAGCTGAAGGCACTGAGGATCCAGCAGACAGAATGTGTTGTGTTTCTCACCCCTTTCCTTTGTCTCTGACTCTGGCATGGGAGTTGACTGGGGAAGAGATGCTGGAAGGTTTGTTTGACTTGCTTGCAATTGTTACTACTGTTTCAGTTGGCCCCAAAGGTTTTTGGTATGACTGGGCACCAAGCATTTGGCGGGCTGGTCAGATTGCCTATGTGCCAAAGAGGAAATGCTTCAGGTGGATGAGCTACAGCACAGATAAAACACAAGGGGCATTTAAAGTGTGTGCTTAGTATCTATGTGCCTGAATTGCAGAAAGTGCTTCAGGATACCAATATAAGGCCTTCCAGCCCAGAGGCAGTGACCCCATAGCAGCACCTGCATTTCAGCAGCGATACTGCATGTTGAGTGGACGCTCCCTGCACTTCCTTTTAAAGCTGTGGTAAGCCAGTGATCTGAGGTTTGGGAGAGAAGCAAACAAAGTGAGGACCCGGCCCTATAACTCAAATGTGTGTGGCTTGAAGCTTTAACATAGCCAGAGTATTGCAAAGACTGGGTTAATGGAGTTGTTGTACAGATAACCAGAGAACTTTCTGGCAGACCCTTGGATGCACAGCTGAAACTGAGATCTGCATTCATGCATCAGCAGTTGGAGCTCAGAAGAGTGGAGGATCTCCAGTCACACTGACCTGTGCTCCAGGACTGGAAGGATTTGGGGCTGGTGCCCCTGGACACTACTCCACCTGTGCAGTTGTAGAAGTGGACAGACTGTTTTTCCTTGCCCTAGCTGGAGCAGATGGGGGCTCCAAAGTGGCACAAAAGGGAGCACAGATCAGGTTCTCCTCTGACTGCTGGCCTCCAAGTATTTTCTTGGGGAAGCTGGAATTTCTGGTGTAATACAAAACAGGGCCAGGGAGCAATTCAAGTACCTCTGCTATGTTTATTCAGTATTTTTTCTTTTTTTCATTTGGCTCAAATATGGAAACTGCTTAAGAAATAAAAAGAAATCCCCTTAACTGGCTTCCTGTGAGGGATGTCACTGGGTGTTCTGAGGACTGTCCATCACTTACTACAAAGGTAATTTAAAACATTGTGGCTCTTTTTGACCGCCACAACTCTTCAGCTGTTGCTTAGCTACCCCTTGGCAATGACCTTTTCCAACAGAAATGATGTTGTGAGCCTCCAGGCTGAAAAGGAAAGAGCACAGAACGCCCAAAGTCATTACCCTGAACTCAGTGTTTTCTGTTCCTGCCAGGAGTTCCTGCATTTTATGCATGATTTCATAGAACCACAAAATAATGGAATCATTAAGATTGATAAAGACATCTAAGATCATTGGCTCCAACCATTGACCCATGTCCACCACTAAACCATGTACATAAGCGCCAGTTACACAAATGTTAGATCCCTCCAGGAACAGCGACTCCACCACAGCTGCCCTAGACAGCCTGTTCCACCCTTTCAGTGGAGAAATTTTTCCTATCTAACCTCCCTGGAACTTGAGGCCTTTTTCTCTTCTCCTATTGCTTGTTACATCAAAGAAAAGATTGACCCTCACCCTTCTAGAGTATCTGTTCAGGTAGTTGTAACAGATAGTTTGACAAAACCATCAGAATTTTGAGTGATAGTTAGTGGGATTCTATCTTAAATGTAAGCTGTGAATTCTTTAGTTTCTGAGCTATCATTGCCTTCCAGTTGGTTCCTCTGTGCCATCTGTGCCATCAAGGTAGAAGCATTGCCTTTCTGTAGGGAGTCAAAGCCGAGTATGCCAACCTTCCCTGGCATTTGGGTCAGAGCAACAAACTACATGTGGCAGGCAGTATGGCACTCCTTCAGTCATGGGCAAGGCACTGCTTGGTTTGGTGGTTCTTGTGTCCAGAAAGAGTCTCAGAGGTTCTTCCCTGTGAGCCATGGGCAAGCGCTCTTCAGCGTTGGGGTCACTGGCCTCACAAACTGCTATCTCCGTGACCTAGAGGGAGCTCTGTGGGATTTTGCAGAGAGAAAGGCAGTCTGTGATGTGTTTTTATTTCTTTTTTCATTTTCAACTTCTCATGTTCTGAAGGGTAGACCTGAATTATAAGTACTGTTTTTATCAGACTGGCAGGTCATTTTTAGAGAAGAGGAGGAAGTTAGTCCATCCTGCACTGCGTACATTTCATTGAAATTACAAGTAGTGATGCACTAAGAACTTGAAGTCAGTCTGACTTATTTTAGTTTGCTTAGATTTCGTTAACGCTTCTGAGGTAGATTCAGCCCATAATCTGCACTTGTGTCTCTTGTTCTGTTAGATCGTGTTCTGAGCAGGGCAATCTTCTTTTTCTGGGAGAAAGAAAGTGGTTTTGTTTTCAGTGGAATTTAACTCTTATTCCCAGAGGCTTTATCCCAGCTTTCTGTAAGCTGTCAAAAGTAGAATTTCATAATATGGATACCATAGCCTGCACTACATTTTTTGGATAGGTTATGTAGAATCCGATGGCCTCCTATTCTGAGATTATAAAGAACAACAGATTGCAATGAAGTTATAGAGGAATTGATTTTCCATACCTTTGAAAATAGAGTTATGAGTTAATAAACTGTTTGTTGGTTAAACATCATCCCTAAGTAAACCCAAAATAAAAATTGTCTTCCTCACTGTTCAAGGTGGTCCTTGTTTCACTTATTTGACAGATTTCTCTGGGTCCAAGGACTAGCAACCTCGATGCTTTAGATTAACTGTAATGAGTGCAACAACTGGGCCTGATCTAGCAAAAATAAATAAACAGAAAATTTATGTGATCATCAAAATTATGCTAATGGCAGCTTGAGTGATGAAAGCTAAGAAATGCATTGGAATTCATTAGGTTTTGTGCCACTATAAAAGATGCGAAAAAAAGTCAGTAAAGAGTTACCTAGTTCATGTTTTGTGGGTGGGTACAAAGCAGTTTGGATAGTGAGAAGAAAGCAGTCTTATTATTTTAGGGGAGTCTAGTAGTAGTTTATTACAGAAAAGGAAGAGTCAGGGGAAAAGGAGCTGTATTACTTTTTAAATCCTCAAACTGTGACCCTGTACTTTTTCACTACAGTGTTATCCCAGAAAATCAAAAGGTGGGATCTCTAGAGTTTTTTGTGAAGGATCATATTTTTGAAGAAAGGTAGAATTGGAAAAGATGCAGAAAATTAAGTACATTAAAAAGTTCTCACTTGTTAAGCTGCTTTGCAAACAGTTCTAGAAGAGAGCAGCGAGGTTCAAGTTCAGACTCTAGCTTCAAGCTGCCTAGGTGCTGCAGTGTTTGATTTCTCATCTGCTGCAGGACAGATGCCCAGGACACAGAATGAGTCAGAGCTTTAGCTGAAAAAGGGTATATAAGATCTCGGTCCTGTGAAATTAACAAAAAAGATTAAAACTCTATATGTTGAATGGTTGCCTTATCACTTTCATTTATGAGTGATAGACAAGAACAGCATTTCAGACTGTTGAAGGCTTGTGATGGCAGGCTGCTGAAGGCTCCCTTCTCGCTGTATGCCAAACCAGAGGAAAGGACATTGATCAGAACCACGGCTAATAGTCCTGGCCAAAATGCCCTGTCCCCTTGACAGCCCCATCTCTGCTTGGCACTCGATGAAGAGCTTCCTCCTGACCTGCTGCCTGGGGGTGCAGTCTCATGTCTCTCTGCAGATCTGGTGTGATGTCCTTTTGGGTTGCGCTTAAATTTATGTCTTGGGCACTGTTACTGGGGGTGTGAGTCACTCCATGCTCAGAGGAAGGGGCTGTGCCCCCAGGCTGGAGGAGTTCCTAGTTAAAGAGAAGTACAAGTCTCTGCAAGAGAGCTCAGTGAACAGTGAAGGAAGATGCAGGAGAAGGGCGTGCAGGGTTGGCAAGTGTGTGTGTTGCAGTTTCTAAGTGTCAGGTAAACTCTCAGGCTTTCAGAGGGTAAATCAAGGTGGTGACTGGTAGTGCATTACTTTCCCAGCTGTAACTTGCTCTGAGTAGCTGCCTTAGTAAATACATATCCCTCTCTCTGAGAGTTGGCAGGGGAGTGACCTGCCCTTTAATCTCAGTGTAGCAAAATACACAAGAGCAGTTAGAAACACACTCTTTTTTCCCACCTCACATTCTTGTGCAGATATGCTTTTAATTATGTCGGGCTTTTTTTGAAAACATTTAGCTGCCCCTGTGTGACCCAGGGATTAATTTTTCTAACCTGAATCAATACTAACTGTATGGAAAGTACTGCTGTCCTGCCGAGCCGTGTTGGCTGTCCAGCAGGCTGGGCTTCATCTGGCCGAGCATCAGTATTCATGAGATGGCAGCATAAGCACACCAGCATCCCCTCTATCCCTTGTGGAGAAAAAAAGTTGGTACCCAGCAGTGTTTTGTCCATTCTTTTGAGGCATTTTTTGTGAGTTGGATGCATTGTCTTGCTCTGAGGTGCTGGTTGCTTTTCCCTGATGAGGGTGGGAGCATTTTCAGGACAAGCCTTAACATGGGTTGGTTTTAAGTGAGAGTAGTTAATCTCTGGTTAAAAACTGTTCAGTTCCTTTGTGTTGGTTTGAACATACTTCATAGAATCATTTGGGTCTGAAGGGACCTGAAAGATCATCTAGTTCCAGTCCCCCACTGTGGGCAGGGACACCTTCCACTAGACCAGATTTGTCAGGGCCTCATCCAACCTGGTCTCAAATATTCCAAGGATGGGGTATCCATGTCTTTGCTGGGCAACTTGTTCCAGTGCCTCACTACCCACACAGTAAAGAATTTCCTTGTAATGTCTAATCTAAATCTGCTCTCTGTTTAAATGTTTTTGAATGGAGAATGAATAGTTTTTTATACAGTTCTGGGATGAGCACATGCCTGAAAGTTTTGTTTCTTTACTGGATGACCTCATTTGTATGAGTACAGCAGTCCCCAAAATACACTGCAGTGTAGAAACACCTCAGCTTGCTTTGAATGGTGTGTTGAGAACTAGCTGCAATCGAGCAATGGCAGCGGCATGGAGCTCAGCAGACGCTCATTTTCCCTGCTGCTTGTGTGCACCAAACATCTTGGAAAATAGTATAGACATAATTGTAGCACTTATGAAAGAAGAGTGTCATAAATAAAATTACTCTGATTAGCTGTTTTTGGGAGTGGTGGTGATTCTCCCCCTGAATGTTTACACCTGCTATGTGCTTGGGCATGGAAGAGTTCATTTCAGAAATTAGGATTAATGGGTTGAATGTCTTAAGTTTATATAAACACTATATTCAGTGTAGTCAACAATTTCAGTTATTTCCTCTTTTTCAGTCCATTTATTTAGTTTCTTTAAGGGTTTAGTCTAATACCCATTTCTGAAATATAAATATTAGTTTCCCTTTTTCCTTTTAGGCTGTCCTAAATAAGAGGCCTGATTACATATGAAAGGTTTGTTGTAAAGATGGGTAGGGTGGAAAATCATTCTCTTCATGGTGCACACTGCATTGCTTTAGGACAACTCGAACTTCTGCAGTTCAAGAAACAAGAATTTATTTATATTGATTTAAGGAAAAGCTTAGGGGGTTACATTTGCATATTTAATGTAGTTAGCATTTCAGTTATTTGCATTAGCAATTGCTTCACCTCCAGTATTAATAAGACAGGTGCTTTTGTAGAAATAAAAAATGAAAAAAAAGAAGAGAAAAAAAGTAAAGAGATTAGTGCCACAGGTTAATTTTTGTATAAAGGTAATGACTTCCAGCCACCACAGTAACACTCAATATTCCCCTAGTGATACCTCGAGTCAGGAAAGAAATTAACTTCTGTATATTAAGTTAGCAGTGGCAAACAAAATTGAAGATGAAAAGAAAATGAAGGGGCAAGGAAAAAGGCTCAGTTCCTCAACACTGCCACAAGGAACACTCAACTCTAATTTCAAGATTTGGTTATTTCCTTTAATGCCGAACAGAAGTGAAAAATGCTATGGTAGCACTGGGCCATATGCAAATCCCTTTTAAACTTGTGGGACTTAGATTAGGTCTATCTTTTATTAGGGTTTTTTGGTTATTTATTTGTTTTTGTTTGTTTGTTTTTGTTTTTGTTTGGGTTTTTTTTTATGTTTCTTTAGGATTTTTTGGCTTTTTTTATTTTTTCCAGAAACAAAGAGGCAAGATAGGCCTGCTGAAGGGGTGTGTTACAAAACATCTGGATCTTCCCTGCCTCTGAAGATCTGCCTTACTTAATGCATCCTTTTGTTTTAATGGAGTTTCACTGGATGATGTAGATTAAAGCTACTCCTGTGTGGAACTACCTGAAGTCTTTTGCATTAATGCAATGTCAAGTGCTCACTTAGGAGGAAAGTCTGCAGGTGTTTCATTTTGCACCTCTGTCCCTGTGGTGTGTTTGTGTAGCCAGGAGAAGCCAAAAGAAGATGAGGATTGGATATGTTATCCCTGCAATGCCTTGGAGCTTTCCTCCCATGGAGCTAGAGTGGACTTGAGGAAGCTGTCTGATCTCCAGTAATGTAATGACTGTTTTCCCTTCTTTGGAAGCAGAGCAACTCTGTTAGGGCATAGGAAGGAAGCCAAAAAGTCAAATTGGCTGAGAACAAATAATGAAATTAGCTAGTGCTGTTTCCCTGACAGAGCTAATAAAAGGGGCAGAAAATATAACAAAAACCACAAATGAAGATGGGGTTGTCTATGC
>VXBC01002720.1:0-12227 GCA_013399945.1 Ploceus nigricollis | reverse complement strand
ACAGAGGGGTGTCATGGCCCATCGAAGGCCCCCCCCTCCCCCCCAAAGGCCCCAGACCCTGCACCACAGCACTGCAGCATAATGCAACAGATCCAGAGTGTTGCAATGGACAGTGTCAAACTGGCCCACTGCANCCACAGTGTTGCAATGGACAGTGTCAATTGAGGGCCCCTGCAAGGGAGGCACGTGGGCATTCCCTCCTGCCCAAAACATATATTTATCCATTGGACTCTATATTTCTCAGTGTGGCGTGGTGGTGTGGTGCAGCATGGCAACATGGCCCCTCACCACCCAGAAGATCAGATGGAGGGGAGCAGTGAGACTCATTGGGACCCCCAGAAGGGCGATATGTTTCTACCTAATTGGACCAACATCTAACCTTGTTTGGTTTTAATCATGTTTTTGGGTATATTTTGAAACTTTCTGGGTTTGATCCTCTTTATTTGCAGAGACTTCATTTCCTCTGCTCTTCTGTTTTTAAACTGGATCGTAACATGGTGGAAACCTGCACTAGGATCTGTTGCTATTGGCTTGGGCCATGGAATTCCAGATTGCTTTGCAACTGTCACGGTTTAGGAATGGTACTCCCCAGTACAGTGCCTGCACCAAGACTCTCCCAAACCAGACACTGCTTGCTCACTCCCCCCTTTCCCTCCCCCTTCCTGCTCCGTCAGGATGGAGTTGGGAATTTGAGGCACAAAATGTGAAAATCACAGGTTGAGATAGGAAATATTTAATGCATACAGCAATGAGATAAGAAAACAAACAGTAACAGCAACGATATTAATAAGAAAAGTATACCAAAAAGGGTAACTCACATGCAAAAGTGCTCAATGTGGACCCCAAGACAATGAACAGTGGCAGAAAATTCCATCATGTTTTTCATCCAGAAGCCATGCCCTTCTTCTTAGAGGCCAGACAGAGTCTCTTTCCCCCACCTCTGACAAAAAGGTGAGGTGATATAAAACACATTAAAGCCCTATCCAAAGCCAGGACAGTGTCTACTCGTCTTTCTATACCATCTACTCATGCTCAGATCCTATACCTTCCCACTAAATACATATACATATACATATACATATACATATACATATACATATACATATACATATACACACAAGCACAGGTATAATTTCCATTGTGAATGGCTGGGCCTCTAAGATGTCTGCTGAGTTCATTTAGTCCATGGCTGTGATTCTGTCCATTCTAGATGTCTCCCAGGGCAGGAGGGCTGTGGTGCTGTTGGCTGGTTGCAGCATCAGGAGCTCATGACTGGTGTATCTGGAGCCATCCATCCTCATTGGCTATGGGACTTATGGCACACAGTGGCAGTGTCATTCAGCACTCAGTGTTATACAATTCAGTATCACAGACTATTCTCACCCAAAGTCAAATCCTCCTGCATTACCCACAAAATGCACCAAGGTCCTTGAGCAAAGACAATCCCATGGATGGGTTTGCCTCTGCTTAAGGCAGGACCGATCCAGTTTTCCCTAACCCACTTCTCATATGCACCACAGGAATTCTATCCCCTTCTCCAGTATGTGGATGTTTTGTTTGGGCAAGGCCAGCTCAGTTGGGTAGAGCCTGGTAGGTGTTCACTGACCAGGCAGCCTTTGCTAAATGAAGATCCTAATGTTTGGAGGTCCCACCAGCCATTGCTTTCAAGGTGGTTTTTAACAGTTCATTGCACCATTCAGCTTTCCCGGGGCTGTTGCATGACAGGAAATGTGGTACACCCACTCAGTCCTGTGCTCTCTGGCCCAGGTGTTCATAAGGCTGTTTTTGAAATAAGTCCTATTGTTTGAGTGAATTCTTTCAGTGCTGCTACTTTGCCACAGGGCTTGTTTTTCAAGGGTTTTTCAAGGTTCAGCATGGTGTTCCAGGAAGTGGCATAATGCATGGGGATAAGTCTCCAGCCATGCAATCATGCCTTCTACCACTGTCAGCATGTAGCTCTTGCCTTGGAGAGGTTGCAGCAGTGTGATGCAATTGATCTGCCAGGCCTCCCCAGATTTATGTTTCGACCATCGTCCCCCACACCACAGGGGCTTTACCCACCTGGCCCTGCTTGATCTCAGCACACATTTCAAAGTCATGGATTACCCAGGATATAGGGTCCATGATTAAGTCCACCCCTCAGTCATCTGTGTGATACATCTCTTCCCTGAGATGCCTAATGGGCCCACTGAGCCAGAAATAATTTACCATTGTGTGGCTAGTCCAGACCCACTCGAGACACTTTAATCCTGGCAGCCCAATCCCTCGCCCATTGTTGTGATGCTCTTCACTAGTTGACTCTTGGGTACGTGAGCATCCACAGGATGGACTTTCACAGCCAGCTTCTCTCCTGGGCAGCAACGTGTCACAGCAACGGACCCCCAGCTGGGTAATAATGGTGTGCTTCATACAAACTTCTGCCACGTGGATTGTGTGCCCTGGACCTCATCTGGATCCTCCTCCTATTGTGAGAACTCTGCTGCCTCTTCATCCCNAAATGCACCAAGGTCCTTGAGCAAAGACAATCCCATGGATGGGTTTGCCTCTGCTTAAGGCAGGACCGATCCAGTTTTCCCTAACCCACTTCTCATATGCACCACAGGAATTCTATCCCCTTCTCCAGTATGTGGATGTTTTGTTTGGGCAAGGCCAGCTCAGTTGGGTAGAGCCTGGTAGGTGTTCACTGACCAGGCAGCCTTTGCTAAATGAAGATCCTAATGTTTGGAGGTCCCACCAGCCATTGCTTTCAAGGTGGTTTTTAACAGTTCATTGCACCATTCAGCTTTCCCGGGGCTGTTGCATGACAGGAAATGTGGTACACCCACTCAGTCCTGTGCTCTCTGGCCCAGGTGTTCATAAGGCTGTTTTTGAAATAAGTCCTATTGTTTGAGTGAATTCTTTCAGTGCTGCTACTTTGCCACAGGGCTTGTTTTTCAAGGGTTTTTCAAGGTTCAGCATGGTGTTCCAGGAAGTGGCATAATGCATGGGGATAAGTCTCCAGCCATGCAATCATGCCTTCTACCACTGTCAGCATGTAGCTCTTGCCTTGGAGAGGTTGCAGCAGTGTGATGCAATTGATCTGCCAGGCCTCCCCAGATTTATGTTTCGACCATCGTCCCCCACACCACAGGGGCTTTACCCACCTGGCCCTGCTTGATCTCAGCACACATTTCAAAGTCATGGATTACCCAGGATATAGGGTCCATGATTAAGTCCACCCCTCAGTCATCTGTGTGATACATCTCTTCCCTGAGATGCCTAATGGGCCCACTGAGCCAGAAATAATTTACCATTGTGTGGCTAGTCCAGACCCACTCGAGACACTTTAATCCTGGCAGCCCAATCCCTCGCCCATTGTTGTGATGCTCTTCACTAGCTGACTCTTGGGTACGTGAGCATCCACAGGATGGACTTTCACAGCCAGCTTCTCTCCTGGGCAGCAACGTGTCACAGCAACGGACCCCCAGCTGGGTAATAATGGTGTGCTTCATACAAACTTCTGCCACGTGGATTGTGTGCCCTGGACCTCATCTGGATCCTCCTCCTATTGTGAGAACTCTGCTGCCTCTTCATCCCTCACTGAGCAAACTGATTTGGTCTTGGATTTCTTCTGTATAGGGGCAACTGCTCCCAACACATGTGCCTGTGGTTCAGCTGCAATTGGAGTGCCCACAGTGCCTGTTGCTCTGCCTTCCTCCTCCCCATGAGGGTGCTGTCTAGTGATGAACAGTGGCTGGTAAATAGTAGCCAGGGCCCAACACATTGCATAACTTTGTGCTTCTCTGGAGTCACTACAGCATTTTTCTTTCATATATTTTATCACTTTACCAGGGTCCTGTAGTTACCAGGGGTGAACTTCCAAACCACTGGAGCAGAGAAATCCTCCAAACACTGGCCCTTGTGCTCCCACATTTCATACCACTCTTCCTCAGGGAAGCTCTCTGAATGGCCTTTATGAAAATTTCTTTTGTAATTTTAAACGTGGTATGGACCACACTGAGGAGACCTGGCAGACACAGCAACAAGAACATACTTACCTTAACACCCAAAGGGAATTCAAAATTCTCAAAAGTTGTTGTACCAGGCCTGAAGGAGGAAAAGGGGGTGAAAGGCTGGGGAAAATCATCCTCCCCTGTTACCCCCACAGGCTGGGTATTATTAATGGACTCCCAAAGGTAGCACTCTAGGCAAGGGCAGGAGAGCAGCACTGAATACACATCCCAAATGGCCCTTGATGTTACCATGTCATAAACTGATATCCCACAGTACAGCAACAAAGCAATCCTGATCCCTCTCCCTGCTCTGAAAAAGAACATACAGGAATACATACAGGGTTAGGTACCACACTCACATGAACAGACCAAGCAACATTGTGACCAGTGGCTCTGCACATAATACAACAAAGGCTTAGATCATATTTGTTTTCAGCCAGGTCTAGACAGGTCTGTTGTTATCTCAACGCTTTGTGCCTCACACTGGGCAGCAATTAAGGCTGTCATGTTTTAAGAACAGTATTCCATACTTTAATGCTTATACTGAAACCACACTCGCTTCCCTGGCCCCTCCAGCTGGAAGCACAAAAGGCAAAGATCACAGTTTAACACAAGAACAATTTACTGGAAACAGCAGTGAAATAAGAAAACAGTGACAGAAACAATATTAATGACAACAGGTCATTAATAGACCATAATAGACCATAATAAGACAAAGAATCTACACAGAAAGTCTGTGACAATACCAACTGTTTCTCCTCAAAGAACGAGACCCTTCCTCTCAGAAGCAAGGGAGAGAGTCCTTTTCCCTTACCCCTGGCAAATAAGGTGGTATTGAATAACCTCCTAGAAATGCCCACAGCAATTCCCCTCAGCTACTGCAGGAAAAAAAAAAAATTAACTCTATTTTAGTGACTCTGTCCTGGCTGAAACAGAGGAATGAGAAGGTCTGGAAGCAGAAACACCTCATGGGGAGAGATGTGGGAATGGGGCTATCAGCTTGTTCAGGGGAAGGTTCAAGGGTGACCTCCACATCATAGCGGTGCTGGTTTAGCAACTCCTTTTGTCTCTGCTGCATTGAAGAGGCTGAAACAGGGAGAAAAATTGCCCTAAAGGGGAGCAGGGAGGGTGATAAGCTTTGCCTCATTCCAGCCCAGCCTGGGAGTGACCCCTGGCACAGGGGCTGCTGCAGAAAGCTCCCCTTCCCTCCTCTCCCCCTCCACTCCTCTCTCTCCTGTCCTGGGGACACAGGAGGTGTGAAGATCCCAGGGTGCCATCTGCACAGCTCCTGGCTGGCAGCAGATGTGACCCCAAGTTGTCACAGAGCCTGCAGAGCTGCAGGATGCCTCAGCCTAAGTGCCTGGGGCTGCTTATGTTGGGGTGTCTGGGTGCCGCATCGGGGGTGCTGATCTCTGTGCCCGTTCTCTCCACATCACCAGAGCAGAGCTTAGAGACGTTGGCCAAGGGCAATAGAAACCAGCACAGCATCACACCAAGGCCAATGCCACTTCCTCCCACTCCCATGCCATCCTCCAGGTGAGTGCTGCTGGCTGTGGTATTGCTCCAATCAGTGTTGGAAAGGAAGCTAGGAAGCTGATGAGATAACATCCCAGGGCTGTCCCACTCAGCACTGAGTTGGGAATTACACACCCCAGGACTCTGTCAAAGTGCTCCCCAGTTTCTTGGTGCAAACTTGCCAGTGGATTTCAATTCTAGCCATGTACTTCCCTGGATTTGCAGGGCTGTCACACTTGCCTGGGCAGATGGAGGCTCTGGCTATCACTTCAGCCTGTACCTAGTGCCTCATCCATTGCTACTTGCAGGGGAGTAATCCAGGTGTCTGGATGCTTTTCCAGGGCCATGGAAACCCGACCAGCTGTACCATCCTCCACCACTTAACATGGGAGTTGCTGATTCTTTTCCATAACTCTGCCCCTTCCTTTTGGGTGGCTGGCTGGGGTCTGATGACTTGACCTGGATGCCACAACCTTCCCAGAGAGAGATCCCACAAGAGACAACTTTCTAGGGGTCTCAGGCAGTCCTTCAGCTGCCGGGTAACCTCATCAAGGGGCAGACAGCTCAGCTCTTAGCAGTGATTTCAGCTCTTAGTGATTTCGGCTCTTCCTTGCAAGGTGTACCCTGGCCAACACAGGGACAAAGAGACAGGAGCATGGTATAGCAGTTCCACAGAGGTAGCCTTTATTCCAGCACCCTGCAAAGGAGGCTAGGGATGACAGCTCCCTCTCGAACAGGGCAGAAACTGGGGTTTTTATGGGGAAAAGCAGGGGTGGTACAAAGGGGGAAAAACCAATCGGTCCCAACGAATCTACATGGGATTCCATAGCATGCTGGGAACTCACCATGACCAGGAGGATTTCTCCGTCCATGAGAGTTTGAGAAGATCTTATCATAGTTCATTCAAGGGATACTTCTCCAATAGAGAGGGCTGGCACACCTATCTGTCTCCACACATTCCTGCCAGATACTTTCCCTGGCTTTGCTCCTTGTGTCATCTCCAGGGGTATGGCTTATCCTCACAGCATGCCAGGTTCCTCTCCTACTCCTGCCCCATCTTCCACTGTGATCCACTGACCCATTCCATAGGAAACACGGAGTCCTGGTCCCGCTGGTGCTACTTGTCCAACCAGCCTCCCCAGGGGTGTGTGGAGCCATAGCTTCAGCCATCTCTGTCCTTGCAGATCCAGGTGAAGCAGCAGGACCAACCCTGCTGTTGGCTTTGCTGGGAATCTGTGTGTGGCCAAGGTGAGCCTGACTGACTCGGTGGGCTTGGAGTGAGCCTGGGTCACCAATGTAATGAATGAGGTCCCATATGTCCAATTTAATAAACCACACGATTTAAAATTTAGCAGCAATTTTAATTGGGGTATAAAATAATAATATAATCAAATATAATGAAGTATTTACAAATAGAAATTTGGTAGGGGTTCAGATAAAGCATAAGCAAAACCAATCGGGGTACGTGGAGGGTCTCTTACCCTGCCTCACATACAAAAGACAAAAGAATCCAAACACAACTTTTATACTGTATGCTAATACATATTCATCAATAGTTCCTGTAAATCTCCTCCCATTTTCGATTCTAGAAATCTACGTCACCATATTACACAGCCCATGTTTCTGTTATTGCTAGGGGGTTTTTGGACTCTTCGGGGGTCTTCCTCCCTGTCCTCTGAATAACCTGGCAGGTGGCACATGTGCATTGGGCTTGGTGTTACGTAAGTAAGCATCGTGTTCCAAGTAAACCATATTTATTTCAGAGATAAGACCATTATTTTAGACCCCTTCTTTGGAATTGTCCCAAGTTTACTCATCTTCAAGGCCGCTTTTGCTTTGGGATTAGTCTTAACATCTGCTGATGCTAATTTTGGTTTGGGAGTTTTCTGGACTCCGTCCAGTTCCAAGGCCGACTCTAAGACCAAATCCTACTCTTGTATCCTGTTTCCCATATGTATAGAAATAACCCCTTCTGCTTCAATTATTTACTCATAATATTGATACAATTACAATTTATTCAGCACGAATCACATCCATTTATCACACCAAGGACTGGGGAGAGGGGCTGTGGGAGAGATCAGCATCAATTGCTCACTGCTGGCCCTCGACAGCATAATGCGCCCGCTGGCCAGATGTAAGGGGAGGCTGGTTCCGGCCTGGCACTGCTGGGCTCTGGCTGTCCGAGGGCGGGCCCGGGAGGGACATCCCCCAGCGCCCCAGGGCCGAGAGGTGAGCGGAGCTTTGGTCTCTCAGGACAGAGCAGGCAGAGCCATATCCTGCTCTGGAACAGCAGCTGATGCGCTTGCGGAAGGACTTCCCTGGGCGGCACAACCCCGTGATCGCGGCCAGGAGCCCGCAGCGCCGGCCGGTCCGGACGCCTGCAGCACGCTCTGGTTCGCCAGCCAAGCCAGGCACTGCTGGTGAGGATCAGGCAGGAGCGAGGCAGGGACCTGACTGGGGCTCGGGAGCTGCTGAGCTGGGGGTCAGGATGGTGTGTGGTGGGATGGATTGGTGGGTGCCTCCCGTAGGCCGCCGGAAATTTCCCAGCCCTGGGGGTGCCGCTGTGGGCAGAAGCAGCCGATTGAGCTGCAGCAGCATGTGCCCAGGAAGACCCAGATGTGCAAGAGCTGCAGCTCCCGCGTGCCGGGAAAAGGAACTGAGTAATGAAGCATTTGCTGCATCTGAACACTGAGGTTCATCTTGCCCCCTCTTTTCCTCCTCCTCCTTCCCCTTTTCCTCATTACCATGGTTCCAGCTGCACATTTCTCAGAGGATAACCAGAGATTTTGAGACAAAACCACATTTTTTTGATTGGGAATGTCCCTGGGGATTCCCATTACACCAGGGTGAGGTCGCTCTAGAGCAGCTGCTCTCTCTCCCCGCAACCTTTTTCCTCCTCCTCCTCCTCCTCCTCCTCCTCCTTCTTGTTACCTTCATCCCCACTGTGCAGAGCATATTCCCAAGACAAAAGCCAGTGATTTTGGGGCAGAAAACTGCTTTTCTGAGGGAGAACCTCCACAGTGGTCCCAGTCCTGTCAGGGCAGCCTCCCTCCCTGTCCCCCGTCTTCCTCTCCTCATTCTCCTCTTCCTCCTTGCTGCCATCACGCCCACTCCTCAGGACACCTTCCCCAGATAAAAAACAGTGATTCTGGGGCAGAGAGTTACTTTCCTGAGGGAGAACTTCCCCGGGGGTCCTGGATGTGCTGGGGCACCCTTCCTCCCTGCCCCCCCTCTCCCTGTCCTCCTCTTCCTCCCCCCCACGCAGGGCACACCTGAGCTTTGCCCAGAAGAGGGGCTGTGCAGGGGGTTCGGAGGGCCAGCGCAGGTGTGTGCGCCGCAGCAGCACACGGCGCATGCGGTGGAAGGCCGAGAGCTCAGCCTCAGGGATGTCCTCGAGGAAGATGAGGACAAGGACATCGCGCAGCTCATCAAAGAGGCGATAGCTGGCCATCTGGATCTCCAGGGAGCACCACTCACTGCGCAGGTACCCGCGGCTCACCACACACACTGTGTGCCGGCTGTTGTACACAGCGTCCACGATGTTGTCCACTATGGCGCGGCCAGGGCGAAAGTCACGGTGGTGCAGGCAGAGCCGCAGGGCTCCACGCTCCAGCTCAGGCACCAACTCCTCCAGCACCCACTGCTCATCCCCGGAGTTGTAGGACACAAAGGTGTCGTAGGTGTAGCGCCGCTGCTCCCGCCGCCAGTGCCCACGTGCCCATGCACGCAGCAGGAACAGCTGGTAGCGCAACCGCCAGTACGCACGGTGGTGCAGCAGCGGCAGCACTAGCAGCAGCAGCACAGCTGGTGCTGTCCCTGCAAACAGGTACCGCCCCATGTCCAGGTAGCACACACGCGTGTCAAAGCAGTGCAGATATGCGGAGGCCCTCCCCATCTCACCACAGGTGTAGTTATACAGGTAGACCACCTGCACGGGCCCACGCACCAACCAGGCAGGCAGCCAGGCATTGACACAGCTGCAGCTCAGTGGGCACTTGCGCAGGTCCAGATAGTGCAGGGCAGGGAGGTGGGTGGTCAGAGTCACATCCAATGTACGTAGCTCATTCTTGGCCAGGTGCAGCTCCTTCAGTCGTGTCAGGTTGCCGAAGACCTCAGGGCCAAGGCTGCGCAGTCCTACACTCTCCAGGTTCAGGTTGCGCAGTTGGCTCAGGTTCTTGAAGATGCCGGCAGGCAGGTGGCCCATCCCGCTGTTGCTGTCAGCCAGCGTCAGGAACTCTAGCTGTGCCAGGTCATCGAAGGCATCGGCAGGGATGGCCGAGAGCGAATTCTGTGACAGGTAGAGGAAGCGCAAGGCACTGAGGCCCTGGAAGAAGCGTTGTGGGACCACACGCATCCCATATGGCTGCTGCGCCTGCAGCTTCAGGTCATAGAGGTTATGCAGGTAGCGGAAGGGTGGCAGCTGCCGCAGGTGTCGGCTCAGGTAGCACAGCGCATTGGCACGCAGGTCCAGCACACCCAGTGTCATCTGCACTGGCTGGAATGTGGCCGCTCTCACCTCCAGCAGCCGGTTGCGGTCCAGGTAAAGCCGACAAAGCCGTGAGAGGCCCTGGAATGCCTTGGCTGCCAAGTGCTTCAGGTTGTTCCCGCCCAGGTCAAGGGTCTGCAGGTGGTCAAGCCCCTTGAAGGCACCAGGGAAGAGCACGGCCACACGGTTGTTGCGCAGATTGAGGTCTTCCAGCTGGTGCAGGTCAGCAAAGGAGCCGGGCAGGAGGTCAGTGAGCAGGTTGTTGTCAAGGCGTAGGTGCCGCAGGTCGTGGAGTCCGCGCAGTGCTTCGCGGTCCAGCCGTGCCAGCTCATTCACATCCAGCCGCAGCTGCCGCAGTGCTGGTGCGTTGTCAAAAGCACCTGCACCAGCCACTAGGATGCGGTTGAAGCGCAGGGACACATTGTACAGCTGATGCAGAACCGGAGTCCCGTTGCACGGTGGCAGCCGCTGCAGCAAGTTGTGCTCAGCCACCAGCTCGTGCAGTGCTGCATGCTGCACCTGGTTCAGCAGCCGCCCTACGCAGCCCAGTCGCCGCAGCCGGTTGCCAGACACATCCAGTGCACCTAGCACCGGACACTTGGCCAGAGCCCCATCGGGCATTGATTTGAGCCCCATGCGCTGCAGCTGCAGCTTCTGCAGTTGCTGTCCTGCCAGCTGCTGGCACAGGTATTCCAGGCCACTTGAGCCCATGTGTAGCCCTGACACGTCCACCTGGCGCGGGGAGACTCCAGGCACGCGCAGCAGCTGCACCACGTCCAGCGGGTTCCCAGCGAGGTGCAGGTGTGTCAGGTTGTTCAGGCACAGGCGAGCGAGCGGTGCAGGGTCCGAGATGTTGTTGTAGGACAGGTCAAGCACACGCAGCCCTGGGGGCATCACCCCAGGGGTGGCCCCTGAAAGAGCTCCCAGGGAGTTGTTGCAGAGGTGCAGGACCCTCAGCGTGGGCGGCAGCCCTGGGCCCAGTGTCGATAGCATGTTGACACACAGGTCGAGCAGGTCTAGGTGTGTCAGATTCCCCACAGCCATCGCCACAGGTTCCAGTGCGCTGAGCCGGCCACCCCGCAGCCAGAGCGTGCTGAGTGCAGCCAGCGGCTGGAAAGCCGTGGGGGCCACCTTCTGTAGCGGATTGTGGTCCAGCCGCAGTGTGCTCAGGTTGCCCAGCCCAGTGAACACACCTGCGGCCAGCACTGACATGTTGTTGTGGGCCAGATCTAGGTGGGTCAGTGCTGACAGCCCCCAGAAAGCCCCTGGGGCCAGGAGTTCCAGATGGTTCTGGGTCAGATCAAGGGTGTAGAGCTGTGGCAGGTGGGCAAAGGCACCAGGGGGCACCTGGCGCAAGTTATTGACAGAGAGGTTGAGGGAGGTGGCAGTGGAGGGGAGGTCGCCCACTGCAGCCCCCACGGTGCTCAGGTAGCGCTGGATGCAGCGGAACAGCCCAGGGTCCCATGGTGCCTGGATGCAGTTGCGGAAGCCATAGGGAGAGACCCCTGCAGGAACCATCACCACTGTCACCAGTGTCACCAGCAGTGGGGTGCACATCCTGACTCACCCTGAGGAGATCCTGGATGCAGTGGGGGAAAGAGTCGGATGAGGCATGTCCTTGGTACCACAGAGACCACCCTCGAGGCCCAGGGACCACACTTGGGGCTCAGGGATCCTCACCACCCTAGGGATCCCCCTTGCAACCCAGGGACCCCACCACCATCCCAAAGACCCCATTCAGGGCCCAGGGACCCCTCATCCACACCCCAGAGACCCCCACCAGAACACCAGGATCCCCACTCTGCATCCAAGGACTCCCCATCCACACCCCAGGGACTCACACACACACTCCAGGGATTCCCTTCAGGGCCCAGAGACACCCCCCCACCCCGCCCCCNNNNCATCCACGGCCCAGGCGGACAGACCCCAGGCCCCCCCATCAGCTCCCAGGGACCTCCCCTAGGGCCAAAGAACCTCCACACACCCCAAGGACGCCTTGCCTCCCAGTCCCCAGGGATTTTGGGATCCCCTGCTCCCCATGAAGTTCCCACCGTGCCACTGCCTCTGCTTTAGGTGATTTTGGGGTTAGAAACGGGAAGTTTGGCGTATCACTTTTTGTCACCACTGCCCCACCCACCTCCCTGTGACGTGGGTGGGGGAGGCCCCTGCCTAGACGGATTTAGGGGTCCCCGAGGGGCTGGCAGGGGTACAAGGCCACACAGCTGGGTCACCCC
>VXBC01002717.1:903-11603 GCA_013399945.1 Ploceus nigricollis | reverse complement strand
TCCCGGGAAAATGGCACTGGCAGAGTAAAATCCAAATTAAAACCCCCAGTGGGGAAGGGGCAAAGCCTTGAACCCAAAAATGGGATCCCAGCCCTGCCCAAATGTGCAGCCAGACTAGACTTTATATAGTTAGATATTTATACTTTATCTAGTTAGATATTTAGACTTTATCTAGTTAGATATTTAGACTTTTATCTAGTTAGATATTTAGACTTTATCTGGTTAGATATTTAATCTAGTTAGATATTTAGACTTTTATTTTGTTAGATATTTATCTATTTAGACCTATTTAGACCTATTTGTCCATAGATCTATTGAGATCTATTTGTATATTTAGAATAGACATTAAGACATTTATCTGTTTAGATATTTAGATCTTCCCAGCCTTTCAGGCCATGGAAAGGTGCTCGTGCTCCAGGGCCTGGAGCTGTCACCTCTTGGTGGCTCTGGTGGCACCAGGGATGTGGCTTTGGCTCTCAGGGCATCGATTCTTCCATGAGGAAGCTGCAGGCAGCTCCTGCTGCCTCTGGAATGTGCTGAGAGGCTCTTCTGCACCGTGGCCCTGGCTCTTGGTGCCTCTGGAGCCCAATTTTCAGTGTCTTAGCCCCAAAAAAGGGGAGACAGAGCTGGAAAACTTCCCCCAAACCCACTCTGGGTCCCATTCATTTCCCTCCAGGTGCTGAAAGGCTTTTCCAGCTGGAGCCAGACGTGTCACACAGAATTCCATGTCTTCTGCTGTTCCATGCTTTAAAGGCACTCCAGGCTTTCCAGAGCTTCTGTTTGCTCTGAGGGCATTTCAGAGCTCCCTGCACAAGGAGTTGCCTGTTTTAGTCATTTCTCCAGATTTACATCTGGGCAGTGACGGCGAAGAGAGGAGGAAATGAGAACTTTCCAGGCAGAGCTGCAGCACTTGCTGTGGCCAGGAGCCTCCTGAGGGCTCATTTCTGCTCTCCAGGAGGGAGAGGGGCTGGTTTGGGATGTTTTGGGATGATGCAGGGCTGGGCTCATCTCTTGGATACCCCCAGAGCCAGAGGTGCTCCCCAGCCCCCAGGGGTTCCATGCAGGTTTTTATTCTGCACTCTGATGCCTTTGGGATGGCTCCCTAGAGCAGAGGGTTTAAGAGAATAAAGTGGGGATTTATTAAAAGCCTTCAATAGCTGCACCTTGGGCAGTGAAAAACCTCTGAGGGTTTTCAGAAACCTCTGGGTTTCCAGCCCAGGGTGGATGATGGTCACGAGATTTCCACACAATTAAAATTTGGTCCGTTTGCACATCAGGGGTTAATCCTCCAATTACAACAGGTGATGAAGTCATTCACCCCACTTCTCCCCCCACAATTTAATTTTATTTGTACTTTTCGGGGCCTGAGGCTGTGGGGTTCCTTGGAGCTCAGGCCTAGAGGAATTGTTTTGTCTGACACAATGTGGAAACGCTGACAAACACTTTATGATGGATTTTAGAGTTATGCACCAATGCAGCACAGCACTGGAGATATATAGGCTAAATAAATATAAAGGTTAAATCTAAAGGCTAAATCTGTCCTGGAGTGTCTCCCATCTCCTCCCAGCTCCTGTTTTGTCTTTAAGGAAGATGTCCCAGCTCCTCCCGGGCGCAGCAGGCGGTACACCATCACCCCAGGCCACCTCAAGTGGGACCACTTCAACCTCACCTACAAGTAAGGCTTGGAATCAGCCCCCAGAGTGATCCTGGGGCCTGGATTCTTCTCCTCTATCCAAGTGGCTTTGGATCTTGGCCCTGTGGCTTTTGGCAGGGCAGGGAGAGCTGCTGAAGCCACTCCAAAATAGGAATATTTTGATAAATGCTGCACCTCTCACTGGAGTGAAACTGTTCAGGGCACAGTCAGGGCTCCCCACAACAGGGACCTCCCTCAGAAAGGTCCTGACTGAGGATTAATTCTGTATATCCTGGTGGTTTTCTAAGAATTCTGTATGAACCTAAATCAGCACCGAGGGAAATCACAGGGTAATCACTAGTAAATTTAAATTTATAAATTTACCCTTTCAGATTTTCACTGCTGAAAGGTGATCTCAGGATTTCTGTGATTTCAGGGCTCTTAATGAGGCAGAATAATCCCCTCTTAGTGAGAGTAGTTGAGAATTGAGTCAAGCCCTAAACTTTTGAATATTGTTCCAGAAGGCAATGAGAGGATTCCCAAATTTTTGAAGCCCTCCATTAAAAAATAATGCAAGAATCTTTCAAAGCTGAGCTCTCCCTTGGACCATCCCTTCAGCAAAACTGAGTTTGCTGATGTTGTGCTGCTTAGGGAGGGATTTTAACAATGTCTTTCCCTTTCTCTTTGGGAAAAGGCTGCTGAGAAATCAGCAATAAAAACAATCCTGTGCTGAGGGAAGGCTCTGCTCCTTCCCTTGCTGCTCACCCCAAACAGGCTCAGCCTCCTGAGAGCCTTCCCTGCCCAGGTTTGCCCTCGTGAACAGCCTGGCTTGATACAAAACCTTCTGCTCCCTTTAGGATGTGCTGGGACCAGGGGAGGACATAATCAGCATAGCTAAAAAACATCCTGAGGGGATAGAGAATATGCCCAGCTTGTCCCCATTGCTCCACTTGAGGCAATTCCCTGGGTGCAGATCTTCCTGTGGGACCAGGTAAGTTCCTGGGAGCCATCTGTGCATTTCCATGGCCCAGACAGGGCTTCTGCCAGCCCACAGCAGGAGTTTCCCCACAGTTTGCCCTGTGGCCTAAGCAAAAACCTCTTTGGAGTCTCTATCCCAAGTGATTAGAATTCTTTTCCAAAGGAAATAACTTCTTTCCCTATAGATTTTTTCCAAGGAAAGAATTTGTTTTCCTATCAAACCTTTCATGTTGTTTGGAACTCTTTTTAAAAAGTTCTGCCTGAGAGTATTCCACAGCAGTGTGAGCACATCCCTTGGAGCATAAGGGTCAGGAACAAGAATTCCCTGCTGCTGGAATGCAGATCTTCCATTTTCTAGCACAGAAGACTGGGATAGATCAGCATAAAACCAGTTTTCCAAGAGAACCTGTGCTGGAGAGGAGGAACTGAAGCTGTAGTTAGTCCAGAACATGTGACTGTAAAGAATATCAGGAATGAATTCACCCCTCTGGGGGTTATTAAATATTGATAACATCCAGCTCAAGCTACCCCTGATTCAAACTTCTTGCAGTGAGTGCTTGAAACACCAGAGAAATGGACTGGAGACCCCTGAGAGCCTGCAGGTGTTTGAGGAACTGATGCCTCGTGAAGGCTGACCCAGAACAGAGGCTGGACAGAGTTACAGAATAAAGCAGGGATTTATTAAAAGGATCTCCTCAATGGATCCACCTTTGGTGTCAGATCTTAAGACAATACATCTTTCATAATTCCATTTCTCTAAAATATCTAATCTTATTTACAAAACCATCTTTTAAAACTTGTTTCTAATTCCATTTCTCTCTTAACTATATCTATCTTATTCTATAACATTTCTAAATCAACATTTCTTATCTCANCAGAACCTGAAAAATAGAAAAGCTAAACCTGATGGATCAGAAGGACATTTCCTGAGGGTGTCCTGTGTGTCCCTGCAGGATCCTGTCCTTCCCCAGGAACCTCCTGAGTGCCAGGGACACGCGCCGGGGGCTGGCGGCCGCGTTCCGCATGTGGAGCGAGGTGTCCCCGTTCAGCTTCAGGGAGGTCCCACGGCACCTCCCCAGCGACCTCAAAATCGGTGAGTCCCCCCCAGGGATCCTGCACTGGGCCAGGGAGCTGTGGGCTGTGGTAATTCCAGCAATTCCAGCGTGTAATGCAGGATCTGGGAGGCAGGAGAGCCCTCCTGTGCTGTGTGGACTCAGCGGAGCCTCTTGGATAAAGTTTGGGATGTCCTTTGACTTTAGCCAGGCAAAGAAAAACTACTTTTGTCTGCTCAAGGAAATATTAATGTCACAATTAACACTCCCTGTGAAGCTGGGAAGCTTCAGGCATTTGCAAAGAATGAAGCCTCAAATTCTGCTGCTGGGATCCCACAGGTGGGGAAAGCCACAGGAGAATAAAAGTAAGAATTCACAGGTGGGGAAAGCCATGGGAGAATAAGAGTAAGAATTCACAGGTGAGGAAAGCCATGGGAGAATAAGAATCCACAGATTCTCACTCCACAGATGGGGAAAGTGAATGTTGGGAGGTGGAGTGACTCAGCCAGGGTCACACAGAGCAGGTGAGGCATTCTGGTTGTTGGTGGGTTCAGTCTCCCTTTTGCTGATCCCTTTGGAGCAGTCACTGCTCCATCCCTTCCCTCCTCCCCTCCACGGCTGTTCCTGAATTTCCTGGGGCCTGGAACAGTTCAGGGCTGAGGTGTTTTCTGCTCAAGCCCAGATGTCAATTCTTCCTGGGATCTCTGAGTGTGAAGCACAGATTCCTGGTGCCAATGGCCCAGCCAGAAGATTCACCCTCATTTCACACCATGTTCCCCTTGTGATGAGGCTCCCAGGGGTCTGTCCTGTCACCTGTGGGAGCTCCAGGTGCCCTTCCAGGGATTCAGGACCCACTGTGATCCTGCTGCAGCTCTGACTCCAAGGCATCTGCTTATTTATGTTCAAAATGGAACAGCCCGGGGTTATCAGTTCTGTCCAGCTTCTCTCTCACAAAGATAATTTCCACCTGGGGTTGCAAGAGGAGCTCAGCATTCCCTGCTGGAAAACAAATTCATTTGTGTCCTTTGGGAGCAGCTCTACATGCAGGGTCAGCACGTGGCTGAGCGTTGCCATCAGCCCTGACAATTGCTTTGCATTTATCTTTCCTTTCGTGGCCCTGGAAGCTGGAAAACACCTGGGATCCCATCAGAGACCTTCTCAGTGACCCAGGGGTTTCCTGGGCAGGCTGATCCTGCTGGATAACCCCCAAGCTGCTGCTTTTTCCACAGGTTTCTACTCCATCAACCACACGGACTGCCTGGAGTCTCTGACCCACCACTGCTTCGACGGCACCACGGGGGAACTGGCCCACGCCTTCTTCCCACCCCACGGGGAAATCCACTTTGATGACCACGAGTACTGGATCCTGGGCAACACCAGGTTCAGCTGGAAGAAAGGTTAACACAGGGAGCACATGGGATTTAGATTCCAGTCTGGGATTTGCCTGGTCTGGGAAAGTGACAATAGAAATATTTGGGGTTTTTATTGTGAGGTTGGAAGTTGTTGTTCCTCTGTCCTGAGCCTGAACTGTGTGGTGGCAGGGCCATTTCTTGCTGGAATTACTGGAATTAGTGAAATTATTGGATAGTTCAGCCACATCCTTCAGTTAAAATCCATGTGCTGGATGCTGCCAAGAGGCTTGAGTTTGACCCCAAACAAGAGCCTCTTTCAGACTGGAATCTTCCCAACCCCATTTCTTCAGCTCAGGGCTGTGGGAGCAAAGTGAGCAGGAGGATGAGGAGGGTCAGTGTTGCACTGGGTCAAGCACTGCAGGTTCAGAGCAGCTCTCCTGGAGCCTGGCACTGCTCTGGGTCCTTCCTGCTGCTGGGAATTAGAAGCACGTGGAAATAATTGGCTGGATTTGGGCCCAAGCAGCTACAGAGATGAACCTGGGACAGCGTTGCCTGTTCTAGTGCTGAAATTGATGCCTTGGGAAGGCTGCCCTAGAACAGAGACTGGACAGAGCTAAAGAATAAAGCAGGGATTTATTGAAAGGATCTCCTCAGTGGATCCACCTTGGGCCTGGCCAGGGCTGCACCCAAGATGAACCCAAATGGTCCCAAAATGCACGGCCGCTCACGGGGGCTCTCACTTTGATCAGTTCTGCTCCATTTGCATCTTGGAGTTCATTGTCCAGTTCCAGCTTTAGCCCATGCAGTCCCATCCTGCTTGTTTTTCTCTCTTCAGCCCACGTTGTTTATGTTCTTGGGCCTGAGATTTGGATCATTTGTCCTTGGTGCCCAGCTGGAGAAGGAATTGTTTTGTCTCCCTGCTCTGTGCACAGAGCTCACCATCCCCTGATGTGAAGCTCAGACCCACAAAAGCAGCACAGAATCTGAAAAATAGAAAAGCCAAAACCTGAGGCATCGAAATCTCTCCTCTGGTTTTACACCAGGAGGAACTGTGTGATGAAGCAGAGCTGCACAGCACTGTACAGCACAATTCCAGCTGCTTTCCTTTCCTTTCCCCAGGGGTGTGGCTGACAGACCTGGTCCACGTGGCAGCCCACGAGATCGGACACGCCCTGGGCCTCATGCACTCGCTGAACCCCAGCGCCCTCATGCACATCAACGCCACGCTGACGGGCAAGAAGAGCATTTCCCAGGATGAGGTGTGGGGAATCCACCGGCTCTACGGTGAGACAGGGGCTCAGCCTCTGCAGGGCTTTGCCTCAAGTGGCAGCTGGACGCTGTGGAGCAATGGTGGTGTCACACCCTACCTGCTTTAGATCATTCCCCATCCCAGCTCCACGTTGTTCCTTCTGACACTTCACCTAAATTTGGTTGTTCAATCTCCCCCAGCCCCTCTAACTCCTCATCTCCTCCTGTTCCAGGCTGTAAGGACAGGTTATTTATGTGCCCATCGTGGGCAAAAAAAGGCTTCTGTGAGAAGCGCAGGAAGCTGATGAAGAAGCACTGCCCGTCCACCTGTGACTTCTGCTACGGTACCCAGGGGCTTTTCTGGGATTTGGGCTGGGGGCTGCACAGAGGGAGGAGGTAAAAGTGAGGCTGGGACAGGCAGGATCTTCATTTCACACCAGGGATCGGTGACACAAGTGATCCAGCTCCAAGCAGCACAACAGAGATGGTGTTTTGTATCTCTGAGTCCAGTTCCAGCACAACAGAGATGGTGTTTTGTATCTCTGAGTCCAGTTCCAGGCCTGGAACAAGGAATAATTCCACATTTATGGAGTGGAACATTAAATTGTCCTGTTCCTCTCTGTGTTAGCTGAGCCAGGGAATAGCAAGGCAGAGAGAGGGGCTGCAGAGCAGCTCCTGAGGCAGGGATGGGGCAGAAACAAGACAAAAACATCTCCAGCAGAGCTGGAGTGGAGCTGCTCCCCAGCACAAGATAGAAAGGTGATTAATCACAGGATGTTAATCACCTTCTCCAGCCTCAGCTCATGGATCCAGGTAAGGAACTAATGCAGGGCAACTTGCTGCAGCTGTGGCAGATAAATTGAGTTCAGATAAAAACTGCTGTCCTTAGGATATCCTGGATAACCAGTGCCTCTTTCTTCAGCACAGAGGGTTTTGTGGCTTTTTTTGAGCCACATTAATGAAAGATCAATTAGATAATTACAAACCCAGATATTCCACAGGCTTTTCACACACTGCACTGTTCACATCCTCTTCCAAAGCTGTGAAAAGGACAAGTTGATTTTTATCACAGCACAAAATTTTTATCTTTGCACATCAATCATGTTATTTGTCTATCCAAGAATCGCCCAGGAAGAGGAGCCACTTTTAAATTAATGCTTTTAAGGCTCCTTAAATGATGATTTTGTGAAAGGGTTTTGGGGTGGCTAAAGCTGCCGTTTCCTTCTCTGCCTGGACAGAATTCCCATTTCCAACGGTGCCCCCCACTCTGCCCCCACCAAGGACCAAAACCAAGACAGTTTCTGAGGGCAGGAACGTCACCTTCCGCTGCGGGCAGAAGATCATCCACAAAAAAGGCAAAGTCTAGTAAGTGCTCTGGCCTTATCCAGGCCTTAGGAAACTTTACATGCCAAAATCCATGAGGGAGAATGACAAAAACAGGGTAAAGAAGAATGGAGTTTATAATCTGGAGCTCAAAAAGGATAAAATCCAATTTTATATATAGCACAAAGCTAATTCCTACTCTCAAACTGAATTCCTTGGCTTAAGTATTTATATTCTTTATATTCTGCAAAATATTTATTAAAAATTTATAATTTTTTTATATTTGATACTTTTATCGTTATATTTTTATAATTTTATTTTAAAATATAAATATTTATATTCTTTATGTTCTGCAAAAAAACCTGTAAAATTTAAATTTACCCTTTCAGGTTTAATTAGTTGGTTGTTACTGAAGTATGAACAGGTTCTGGATGTATCTAACATTTAGGTTGGCTCAAATCCATGAGTTGGTTTAGATTTGAGGACCCAAAAATTCCCATCAACTTTCAGAGATTCAAACTCCAAAATTACTCATGATTATGCCCTGTTAATCCTGATTATCCACCTGAAATAAAAGAGTAAAACTCAACTGTGTTTTGGTAAAGTCTCTGCTCTATGCTTATTCAATAAAATTTATTAGTAGAAATAACTAATATTCAGTTTAACTTGCACTCTTTTTCTTCTGACAGCTGGTATAAAGATAAGGAACTTCTGGAATATTCCTATCCAGGTTATTTATCCCTAAATGAAGATCACATGAGCATCATTGCAAATGCAATTAATGAAGGAACTTACACTTGCATAGTGAAGAAAAAAGAAAGAATCCTGACTACTTATTCCTGGAGAATCAGACTGAAGCACTGACCCAGCCCTGGAAGGAGCCTTCAGCTCCTGCTCCTGTCTCCAGTTTTTCCTTTGGCATTTTAGATTTAATCTCCAGTAGTGCAACTGAATTCTCCAGCAGCTGCTTCGGTACCTTGGGCAAAAGAGACTCTGGGACTGGTTACTGGAATGTCAAACTCTTCCACATTCCTTTGAATGATAAAGAATTTATCAACTATTTGCTGTACAGAGAATTAAAAACCTTTTTTTTTTGTAAGAAAAGTGTCAGGTGGAGCTGTGTGAGGCACTGCTGCAAACCAGGAGCAGACTCTGCCCCAGCCCCTGGGACAGTGGGATGGCAGGAAAAGGACAAGGTGAACACTCTCTGAGTGTTTTCCTGCCATTTTTTACATCCTGGTGCACTGCAAATAGAAGAAATTACAATGCTAAAAGCCTTGATATTACTTTTCTTTCACTTATCAGGAGTATGAAGACCACACAAACCCTGTTTTGCTCCTCAGCTGTCCATTCCAACATGTTCAGTTCAAGGAGCCACCCAACAGCTCTTCCCCTCAAGTGGTTTCCTGTGGTTTGAGTTTTCCTCTTATCCCAAGAGACATTTATGGCTCAGAGCTGGTCCTTGAAGGGTCTGAACTGCTCAGAGTTTGGTCCTTGAAGGGTCTGAGCTGCTCAGAGTTTGGTCCTTGAAGGGTCTGAGCTGCTCAGAGTTTGGTAATTAAGGGGTCTGAGCTGCTCAGAGTTTGGTAATTAAGGGGTCTGCGCTGCTCAGTTTGGTCCTTGAGGGATCTGAGCTGCTCAGTTTGGTAATTAAGGGGTCTGAGCTGCTCAAAGCTGGTCCTTGAGGGGTCTGAGCTGCTCAGAGTTTGGTCCTTGAAGGGTCTGAGCTGCTCATTTTGGTAATTAAGGGGTCTGAGCTGCTCAGTTTGGTCCTTGAGGGACCTGAGCCCTGTGTCCTGTGGGAGGTGAGGTGATTTCCTCCCTCAGGATGAGGTAGAAGTGCCACATCCAGCTGGAGAAGAGCTCAGGAGTGGCTGGCAAAGCTGGGGGCAGGGAAGCTGGGAAGGGAACAATTCCACAGTTTGGTCATAGCCAAACTATGCAGTGGGGTCATGCTTTAATCCTTCAGAGCCTCCCTGCACTCCTGCTTTTCACTGGGTTCCTGGGGAAGCTTCTGGAATCAGGAATGTTCAGCTGTTTCTCCTTCAGGGCTGAGGGGAACAGGGAGTTTTGTCTTTCTCCACAGGAAAACAACCAGACAGCTTTCCCAACTCACCACAAGTGCAGCACATCCACATTCCAGCCCCACAGCCTGTCCCCAGGAAAACTCTCCAAAATGGACTGAAACTGATAAAATGTTTAGGATTGGAGTTAATCCCTTACTGGCCTGGTGCCCAGCTGTGGTTGCAGGGAAATGTGGTGTTTTCCAGATCTCCCTGTTCCCAAAACAAAGTGACAGCTTCACAAATCAGGGGTTCCAGAGGATGAGATTCCAACATGATTCCTCCTCTCCTCTTTCCCCAGAAAGGACTGGAATGTGGCCTTGCACAACCACTAAAGCTGAGTTCTTCTCGGAATGGAAAAAGGGCATATATTAAAAAAAAAAACTTTCACAGGAAATAAAGTTTCAAGTCTCCATATTAAATCTTTTTGATTTATAAAACAATAGAATAATTTGTTTTGCACCACTGTAAATACATTTACAGAACAAAAAAAAAAACTCTGGTCAGGGAGTATCAAACCCA
Source organism: Ploceus nigricollis (assembly GCA_013399945.1). Taxonomy (NCBI): domain Eukaryota; kingdom Metazoa; phylum Chordata; class Aves; order Passeriformes; family Ploceidae; genus Ploceus; species Ploceus nigricollis. The sequence continues at coordinate 1,432 of VXBC01002717.1, read as the reverse complement.
GCCCAGCTCTCTCCAAGGTAACAGGATACAAACCTCAGAACTGTAATTTTTCTTTTTGCCCCAAATACATTCAGACACAAACAATTTACTTACTTAAAATAAAAAATAAACTCTCTTTACTGTCACCAACATCCCACTTTGCTGCATGTGAAGCAAGGAAATCCTTCACACTATTAAACAATTGAAAATGCATTTTAATTCTACAAATTTACAATGAAAAAAAAAAAACCAAAACAAAACAAACTCAACAAAAAAAAAACAAACCCTAAAAATAAACCAGAAACTGTTCCAGGACTGTTATTTCAAGTTGTCCTTCGTCACAGTTTGTGATGATCCTGGGGTTTTCAGGTAACTCCAGTCCTCTAATGGAATGCAGCAGTTAAACTCCACATTGATTTATAAAACAAGAGCCTTGGAATCTGTGATAATCTTTGAGTTTTTTTCACAGGGAAAAACATCTGGTGCCTCTGACACAGAACAGAACTGGGGCACTCAAATCCACTCACATGAATGGTGCTTTTTTTTTTTT
>VXBC01002716.1:57567-68011 GCA_013399945.1 Ploceus nigricollis | reverse complement strand
TGGTCTCTTCCACCAGGCAGCCACTGACAGAACAAGAAGACACAGTCTCAAGCTATGCGAGGGAAGGTGTAGGTTGGATATTAGGAAAAAATTTTTCACCAAAAGAATAATAAAGTACTGGAATTGTCTTCCTAGGGAGGTGGTAGAATCACCATCTCTGGATGTGTTTAAAAAAAGACTGGACATGGCACTTGGTACTATAGTATAGTTGAGGTGTTAGGGCATAGGTTGGACTTGATGATCTTAGAGGTCTCTTCTAACCTCATTATTCTGTGATTCTGTGATTCTGTGATTTTATCTTGATCTAGAACTTCTTCTTTCTTCAATTAAAACTCAGAATTTTGTCTATTTCAAATTCAATAATTGAATTTAGTTCTTCTTTAAGTTTTGACGTTGAAAAGAAGGAGGGAGGGGAAAGCAGAGTTTCTGTATTTTAAGTCTGCGTTTATAGAAAGATGTGGTAGGACTTCTGGCATATGAAACTATCTTCAATCAACAACAACAAAAAATGAAAGCAGCATTTTGTGTGACCAACTAAATTGAGGTGGTAATTTAATTGGAACACTTTGATTACATTTCCAATGCTAGTGAGAATCATCATGATTCCATGGACTGATCAGGAGAACTAACTAACTGACCACTAGAGATTTATTTGAAATGAAGACACTTGGTATGGGTCATTGATTTGGACATATTATTGTATTCCCTATGCCTTCAATGAAAAANATCCAGTGGTGGTTTAGATGGGCCTGGTCTTCCTCTGGGAATCCAGTGGAGAAGAAAGCAGCTCCTCTGGGAATCCAGTGGGAAAAGGCTTCCCTGTTATTCCAAACTTCTGATTATATCCAGGAAGGAATGCTTGGCTCCTCCTTCTGGGCAGTGCTTCTCACAATGGGATGATGTAATTTTATCAGTCATGCAGTGAGACTCAATGGCTCATTAACAGAAGGTATCTCCACAGAGGGAGGATTGGTTGTGGAAGAGAAAAAGAAAACTGCCCAATTAACAGAACATAACTGCTCCACAGATAGGAACAGAATACACACACCCATTTCCAACCTAAGACACACTCAATTGGACACTTTCTGAATTTTAAGTTGTCGGTTTCTTTAAATGACTAAGAGCCTCTTAAAGACAGTCCTGTTGCATTTCGAATTTATTTTGTTGATTCTTTGTTGAGTCGTTCGTCCCGTTGTACCCCCATGTTCTTCCCGAGTTGGTTTACCCCTGGGTTTAACCTCTCTCAGAGCTGTCCCTCATACCATTCTGCACCTCTTGTTCCCGCTCTTTCCCTGCCTGTCAAGGCAACCCAGCCCTTGATTCCCGAGCTTTTTCTGCCACTTAAACCTTGGGCCAATCCCTGTCTGCAACACCCCTTTGGAATGCCCCTGCTCCTCAAAGTCCCATTGGCCCATGTGACCCATCCTCTCCACTCTCCTACCCCAATTGGTCCCAGAAACTTGATGTAATCCCCTCACTCCTCCCCTGAGGATTCCCTATTGGTTAGCTGTTTGTGTCCACCCCCTGACTTGTATCTGTACAAAACCCCTTGGACAACATATCTAAGGGCTTTTTGTTCTACTCCTTTCACCTGGAAAAAACCATTCCTTGTGGAACCTCAAGACGGAGAGCCTCTTCCTTTCTCCTCTGCCTGGTCCCTGTCGTGGCTTGTGTCTGGCACCTTAGAGCAAGTGGCTCTAAAGGTTCTGCCTCTGGTAAATCTTCATACAGAGGCAGTTCCCCACTCCTGGCATGGTGCCGGAGTTCTAAGAGCTAGCCCGGGTTCCGGCAGTCACTTCACAGTCTGACATTAAAATTATATGATACTGCTGTTTTACCAAGTATGCAGAGGTATGTTTGGTATCCATATCACTGAATGTTCTCTATTTAGAAACACAGAATGGCCAAATACAGTCCTGCCAAGTATTAATTTCCTGTGATGCTTTTCTTTAACAGAAAATATTATTGCATCTTCCTGCTTCATAATAATTTACTAAGTTGATGAAATGTCTCTGAGTTACAGCAGTGCTTTTACTTCCAATCTCCATCTAAAGAGCTGTTGAAAGTTGACCATTGAACCATTGAAAGTTCAATGAGAGGTCCTGTTATTCCGTGTGCCTAATTTGAAAAGTCTAGGATCTAATATTCTAATTACCTAATTTAAAAAGTCCAGCTCTAACTCTAATAAATTAAAGTCCAGTATCCCCACATATAAGTTTACTTACATTATCTTGAATATCATGTTAAAAGCAAGCGTATGTCCAGCCTTACAGTAGGAGAGGCACAGCTTGTATTTGCAGTCAGCTCCATAACTCCTGTTTTCTGCTGCTACAAGACTTTTTGCATTTTACACATATAAATGCAAGGATACAACAACACAACTTCCTGCAATGCAATACAATGTTCTTACTTCCAGTCATCATATCCTTCAGTCTTGCCACACAACTAGCAATTTGTAAGGACTTCCTCAGGAAACAGAGAAGCATCTCAGCAAATTGCTTTGTCAGAGGGATCAAAAGGAAGAGAAAATTGCTAAATCTCTTCTGCAAAACTCATGTCTTTGTGAAAGCATAATTCATGGCCCTCCATGGGACAAAGACCAGTCCTGAATTCTGTCTCCCAACCTGTAGTTGGAAGGACTGTCCAGTTTCAGCACAAATACTGCACACTTCCTATGAGGCTCAGGAATGCAGGATGCATACCCAGCTAATGTCAGCCACCAGAAAAAACTTCTTACCAGCTCCGAAGGAAACTAAGCAGCTCAAGTGGAGGTAAAACACCATTTGGAGATTCTGGAGATCTCATTATGGTGAAAGTGACTTGGTATCTTACTGCATTGGGTCTACAACGAAAGATTATGATCATTGTAGTGTACTGCAAGGACAACCTCTCTGAGGAGCAGCCGTGTGCCTGTACCACGTAGTTCTAGCCAGCTCCAATTGACATAGGGCACAGCTGAGACCTGCAGTCAAAGTGCTAGCACCTCTCAGAAAACTTATTTAAGAAATGGTAAGAAATGCTGCACAACAGTTGAGAGAGAGGAGTGAGAAATATGTGAAACCAAGATCAGAGAACGAGGGGACAAGGTGCTCCAGGCACTGGTCAAGCGATTTCCCTATAGCCCATGCTGGAGCAAGTTTATCTTGATGGAACTGTGGCCCACGTACAACCCATGTTGAAGCAGTTTGTGAAGCACTGTATCCTACAGAAAGGACCCACCCGGGAGTACTGGAAGAGTGTGATAAGGAAAAACGGGCAGAGAGGAGCTGTTATAGGTTGATCCCAACAGCCATTTCCTGTGTCCTGGCACCACTCAGGGAGAGGAGTCAGGATTGAAGGACTGAAGTTCAGTCTGAGAAAAAGAAGGAGGATGAAGGGAAGGCAGTATAGATATTTTGTATTTGTTTCTCACCATCCAGCTATATTTCAACTGGCAATAAATTAAATTATTTCTCCCATGTCCTGTCTGTTTCCCCTGTGATGTTACTAAGTAGGTTTTCTCTCTGTCTTTATCTTGACTCATTAATTTAATCTAAATATCTCCCCATCCTGCTGATGTTCAGGAATGAGAAAGCAGCTCTGTGGGTGTCTAGCAGGCAGCCAAAGTCAACCCACCACGTGGAGTGGAATTTGTCACAAAGAAGAAACAGAAAAGTCAGAGAAAAGGATTCAGTTTCATTGACAGACAAGCTATAAGGACAAAAATAACCTGCTCACTTAAAATTACAGACTGTAGCAGAAACAAAAAAGAAAACGCTATAAATTGCATTAGAATTTCTTTATTACAATTCTTCTAAAAAAGTCTATGACACTTTCTGACTTTACAGTTCACAACTGCCAAGAACTCACAGAACTCTATCTTTTTTGCTCCTGCCCTCACATACAGCTTCATATTTTCTAGCACATGATGTAAACCCTCTCTTGTACTTCCTTGCCTCGTATGATTGGACAATGGAGTCTTACATGCTAGTCTGACAGCAAAGGTATTACATTTCTTTACGTTTTAGGGTTGACTTAGCTCTCTTCTGCCTCAAATAACAAATCCCTGTCTCTAAGGTGTTTCTTCCTACTAAACTGAGTTCTCAGCTCTACTTCTCAGTGGAATCATTAACTTCTATAATCTTTTGGAAGAATGAAGGCTTGGTATCAATAATTTCAGAAAGAATTTTTATCCAATCTTGTTGGTAAGACCTGGAGACAGAGATATATATTCTAATACATTAATGATCTGTCTTAGACAAGACCTCAGAAATCTGAGGTCCTATTGCCCTTCTTTTATTTACATTAGCAGTAAATGAATTATGTAATTAGTTTAAAAATCAACCCTGAGAAAATAGATACAGAGACACTGTTATGTCTTTAGTATCTTGCTGTAAAGTACATGCAGTTAACACTTGGTAGCCATTTTTTCTTCTGATGCTATTGTATCCTTTTAATTCTTATTTACTGTGTCTTGCAGGAATATTTTGAGGATTAAATTCTGAATGACAGTACAAACACTTTGAAGGAATAAATATACTCTGCATTTTTGCGACTCTTCTCAGCTTCAAAAACCACTGCTTTCCATCACTCTTTGTATCAAAGAATCAATTGGTTTTGTTGTACACAGCAATATAGTGCAGGCCTTTTCCAAACACCCCTTCATATTTTATATGTTATATGGTTAAGTACAGAAGCATGATTCCTCTTTCAGACAGCGCTCCTGCTTATCTTCCATTTAGTAACTAGAATAAACTGTTCACATATGATTCCTTCAAACTCTTTAGTCTATTTTCCTAACAGCATTAGGATTAAGTAACAAACCTTAGATTTGAGCTGAATTCTGCACACTCTAATAGCTCTTCTCAGAGAGAGACTCAGATACTGAAAACTTACTCTTTATAAACTTATTTATAGCTAGAAGTACTGAAGTACCAAAAGATTATTCACTAGTATAACTTCTAGCATGACCTACCCATTATACTGCCACAACTCAGAGTGAAAAAAACCAGTCCTATACAACTTGCACCAAGTCTAATGTAATACATTATTTCAGTTGGTGCAGTTAGAGAATTGCTTTACTCCAGTACAGGGCATAGTTTTCAAGGTTTTGGCCAAATGTAACCAATATACTAGCATAAAATATGTTGGTTTGCTAGAACTGATGCCTAAGAGTGGCCTTCTTCTGTAGCAGAGAGGAAGCTCCGAACATCTGCACTTGTAAACACTTGTAGTGTAAGCTCTGTCAGATTGGAAAATGAGCAGGGGAAGCTTGTGACTGAAATAAGCATGCAAATAAAATTTCCAGGTGTAAATATAGTGTTATATATAGTAGCATATAGTTATGCCACTTTATGCTTCTTAACTTCCAGTAAATTAGAAAAACTAAGGCTAAATGTTACAAAGAATTGGCATTTTATGCATAAGGCTACATAACAATGCTTATCAAATGAAAAACAGGTTTCTGCTAACACACGGTCACAGAGGAGGGCCTGCAGCACAAGAAGTGCCTTATGGTTGGAGCTCATTAAGCAAGGGTGCATATTCCATCAGACCTGCTCAATATAATGCCTTTTGCTGTGACATTCTACTGCCAAGTGTACCTGATCAACACTCTACAAACCAGGCCAGCTGGCCAGCCATGTGAATTTGGGAAGACAAATCATGAATGGGACCTCTAGAAGTTTATGATACACCACTAAACAAACAAGGAAAGCAAGAAAGGTGCCAGATGAACAAGACTTGGATGATATAACTGTTGCCAACCCTGAAAAAGTTAGTCTGCCCTAGAAATGGTGTAACGGTTCTCTAAAGGAGAGTTACGGCATATTAAACCTACCAATATGTAGAACCTGACATATTTTGATTGTTCAGGTTAATATCTAAGAAGAGAAAAAAAGTATACTTTACACTCAGTTTATACTTTTGTTAGCTAAACATTGAGAAAGAAACAGTAACAGATGCTAAGGTCTACACCCTGCAGTTGCTTTTGGAGAGAATTAATGCTTCCAGCAAATCTGTGGTAACTTAGACCAAACAACACAGTACTTTAAAGAAAAGTGTGAACGTTTCTCAGCTGTCCTGATGCATATTAACTTTAAAGGCTCATTATAACCATATAAATACCCCTGTTTTTATTACTCATTTCAGCTTTTCAGCACGATGTTCAGCCAATGCAAAGATACAATGTTTCTATAGAGGTCCAGTTGTGTACAGATACTTTGTTCAGACAAGGTAGCAATCTGTTAAAACTTCAGTTGATTGTAATGTGCAGTTTTAAGTGAAGCCTTAGTCATGCTTGTCCAGCGGCCAGTTTGTTGTTCTATAATTTTAACATAACTTTATTTAATTTAATTAAATTCATATAATTAAGAAATTTTATGCATACATTTGTGCCAGCCAAAGGTGTTATTTTTAACTTGAAAATAATTTAAATGATGTACTGACATATTTTTTTAGGAATCGCAGAAACAATGTAAGAAATTTAAATAATAAAAAAAACCCCTATGCTTAGTTGGTCAAACTTAACCAATGTATCTAAATTACTAATTTTTTCTTTTTTCTTCCATAATTCCAGTTTCTGTGCACTGCAGTTGAAAAATCTACCTGCANTAACCACTTTTGACCAACTGTTTGTGAAGAGCTAAGCAAGTCACAGATCTAAACTAAAGTGATTTCTAACAAAAGTAATCTGAAAGTGGCCCACAGACTAAACTGATAAAAATTTCAGACTAGCTTTTTCCCCCTAGACCTGAATGCACTGAATCAATTTATTTTTCTTTCAACTAATTCCATAAAATAACTGGGGTTTTTTGTCACTGTTGTTTTCCTCTCAATCTTATCTCTCTAGTCTTTAGCACTTTGCAGCTGGCTGGTTGGTTAGGCCCAAGTGAGGACAGGATTCTGGGTGTGGTAAAAATAAAAGGGGTGTGAGAGGTGAAGAAGGCAAGAAAGAAGGCAAGAAAGATTCAAGTCACAGGATAATGACTGTGTTACTTGCATAAATTGCTATTGATGGCTTCTTAGTAGAAGAGAGAATGTAAAATTAAATGGAATAACAGTAGAGATACAAAATGAGTGAAAAGAAGCAAACTGGACTATACCTGCTGCATTTAACAGCTACTCAAGAGAAAGAAAATCTTTGCTACCAAATTATATCTCAAGTTGTGGTCTTTGAGGTCTTCAGCACATGTTTTAGAACTACCTGAAGGGTAGAAGCAGAAGAATCAAAGTACTAAATGTGGTGAAGGAATTGTTTAGAAAGAAGAGAACAAAAAGCAAAGAAACCAGAATATAACTTAGTGCATAGTTAAATCTTAAGGATATTTCTTGCATCTATCTTGCCTCACTAAAAACTGCTAGATGCAGTATTGAAGGCTTCAGTACTTTAAAAAGGAAAAGCTTCTTTATTCAGAACTTCTAAATGTTAAGAATAGAACAGTGTTAAGTCCTTTCTTAAACATAAATTACTGTGATAAACATGAACCCCTACCAGTGTCGGAAAGACAAATAACCTGAAAACATAGACATTGAAAGGGATTCTGTTCACTGCATAAGAGTGCAGCTATCTTGTACAGTGTATTGATTATCTCTTATCTATAAGCAAAAATCCAACTCACAAACTGCTGTAGAAGCAGGGGTGGGGTAAATCAGTGTTGCCTTAGGTACAATAAATATTCTCACCCACACCCTGGTGAGGTGCCAGAAACTTGCAATACAGCTTCACAAGAAACCAAATTTAATTCTTAATTTTATATTTAATTATAATTTTTTCCATGGGTGGTAGCTTTCTGTAATGAGAAAAAGCTTTGTCCATCTGTCCTTAAAATGTTGTGCATTATGTGTATTTCTTTCTTGATGCAGATTGAAAGCTGTGCATACCAGAAGTCAGTTTTACTTACAGTATAAAATGCTGCTAAGATAGGAATGTCATCTATGCTTTACTATGACATCTGGGAAAGAAGGAATTGGTTAAAGATGCAATATGAAGAAGTTCTGATGTGCAAGAAAAGTCCTTCTCTCACATGGAGGTGGAGAAAGATCTCCAGACAATGTTTTGGCAATTTTTAAGCACTCTAAGTAACAACTGCTGCTACTATCACAATGCACAGGGATCACTGCATGTGCAGCTGCATGGTGACCTAGTTTAGACAGTTAAGTGGCTAGTTTTTGGCTCTCATAGCAGATGCGGTTGGTATCACAGCAGTTCTAACTCCAGTTATTTAAACCATTGTGAAAACATACCTTCAAAAGGGATTTCCAAGGCTGAGAGCTGAGAAACCCTACTAAACAAATCTAGGTAAAGAAAACTGAAAAATCCAAGAAGATTATTAAGTAAAATACAACCAAACATGTAGGTGTGTTAGTTTTGGCTGGGATAAAATTAGTTTTCTTCACAATAGCTGGAATGGGGCTGTGTTTTGGATTTGTGCTGGAAACAGTGTTGATAAAATAAGTATGTTTTAATTACTTCTGATCAGGGCTTATGCAGAATCAGTGCTTTTCCTGCTCCTCATCCCGTCCCACCAATGAGAAGGCTGGAGGTGCACAAGGAGGTGGAAGCCAGGATAGTTGAGCCCAAATGACCACAGGGATGTTTCAGACCATATGGCATCATGCTCAGTATATAAAACTGACGGGAAAAGAAGGATGGTGGGATATGTGATAGGGTGCTGCTCCCCTAGGGATGGCTGAACAGCCACCTGCCTGTGGGAAGGGGTTAGGTACTTTTTTTTTTAAATTTGCCTTAATTTAAAAGTTATTTTCATTTTGACACTCTTCAATTTAAACTTGAGTCCATTGCTCTTTGCAGCACTCCTATCTATCACAAAATATTCTCCATTAAGATGACTTGGGCAAACTTCAGTGCTTCAGTAAGGAAGATAGCATAATTATCCCCTTGTTGTAAACTTTCAAGCTGTTTTCTTGTCCAAGCAATTCCTAAATGCATCTTTCTTAACTCCAGAGGGAAAATTTTTTTCGCTGCCATTCATCACTGAGATTTTGTGATAATCTCCTATACAGTGCTTGAGAACTGAGCCAGTGTATATGCCTCATCTGGCCTCTGCAGCTCCTCAGACAGGGAATTGTTGAACATGACAGCCAACACCACATCATGCTTGGTGCACTGAAGGTTCCTTAGTAGGCTCCAGGAAACCTAACCAATTCAGCTGCAGGGTGGTGTGTACATCAGCTGTCCCACACATCACTGAGCACCAAGGCAGCCAACATTGCTCACCCTGGAAGAGCAACCATGAGTTAAGGTCTCCAGCTGACTGACTGTGGCTCACATCTGGGTCCTGGCCAATACAACTCTTGAAGCCTGAATTCATTTGACAGCTGCTGTGACCATCTTCCTCTCATATACCCACGGGGTGTGTAGCTTCGTTAAAGATCTCCTTCACTGATGAGGAAACTGTTTTCCTGCTGATCTGACCTCTTTCACCCTTGCAGGGTGTTCAAAAGTCTGGTGCCAGACGTCAGTCAGTAATATCCCCACAATCCTCTTGCAGAGTGACAGAGCCTTACAGCGCAGGTGTGCTTTCACGGGGAAGAAGGCAGGTAAACTGCTTCCACTTTCTAGCGCCGGGTTGTGTTGTTTACAGCACACTCTCACCCAGCTGCTACTTTGCCACTGTGGGAACATTTGGACACACAAATTACTTTTTTGCTTGTGTGCTGTTTTTTTTCGGGGTTGGGTTGTTCGGTTTTTTCCAATAACGACCATGCCTCTCGTTAAACCATTCTGATCACTGGCAAGGAGCGGGCAAAAGGGCGGGCGTAGATATCTGGATTCAAGGAGGAAGGCCAGCTCCCTGCCAGGGAACAGTCCAAACCTCCCTAAGCACGCTTCAGCACCGCTTGTGACCGCGTGAAGTGAGAAACCCGGTTGCGTTTGTCGTCGGGCCGTGATTTTACACCGGAAACCGAAAAACCCCTGCGCCGCGCAGCGCGGTATCAGGCGTCCCGCTCCGGGCTGCGGCCTCAGCGCTCAGCTCATGGCGCCCCTCGGGCAGCGCCCTGCGCCCGCACACCGGGATAGGAGCTTTCCCAGCGCTAGGCAGAAGGGAGGTAAGGGCAGATGGCGGGCGGGAGCTGCGGCGCGAACGCCAGCTCCCAGAGCGACCGCACGCCTTCCGCCATAGTGTGAGAGGCTCGGCAGTGGTGGTGCTGCTGCTTGTCGTCCCCGCCCGAGGCTCCTCCTCCCGCTGCCGGTCGGTCCCAGGGCGCAGGGCTGACATCACGCCCGGGGTTTCCATCCGACCGCGGGAGGGGGAGGCTGGGCGGAGCGGCGGCGTGATGGCGGCGGTCGCCAGGACTTAGGAGTCGGCGGCGGAGCGGAGCTGCACCCACTCCGGTTCTCCCTGCACCCCTCCCAGTGTGGTCCTGACCCCATTGTTCGAGCGACAGAGCGAGCGAGCCCGCGGCGCGGGCAGCGCGGAGCCAGCAATAGCAGCGGCGGCCT
>VXBC01002716.1:36472-57141 GCA_013399945.1 Ploceus nigricollis | reverse complement strand
CGGGCGGCGCGAGAGCGGCTCCGCTCCGGGCCGTGGGGGGCGCCGGGAGAAGCGATCGTGGAGGGCAGCGGTGGTGGCCTTGGAAGCGCTGCCAGAGAGCGGCGCCCGTGCAGGCCGCGCCGATTGCGGTGCGAGCGGTCGGCGCTGCCCGCGCTCCCTGTGGGCGGGCAGCGAGAGAGCGGCGCGGGCGGTAGAAGATGAGAATCGGGATCAAATCGACGAGGAGCAGAGAGCGGGCGGCGGGGAGAAAGTTTTGCCGCCGCCCGCGATGTTTCCTGGGTGCCCAAGGCGCAGCGGTTCGTGCCGTCGCGGGATCACCCGGCGCCCCCCTACTTCCCCTGTCGCGCTTCGCGGCCCCGCTATGGCTGCGGGGCTCCTTTCGATCGCACTCCCGTTCCTCATCGCCATTGTTTGCGGTCCGGAGAGGCCCGGAGGTGTGAGCGCAGGGCAGTGCCCGCCCCAGAGCCAGAGTTCCCTCACCACCGCCTCGATTGGCTCGTCGGTTGGGCTGTGGCTTGTTCTTGGGGAGCACCCCGGGGCAGGCAAGACTCTAATGGCCTTCACACCGCTAAGTCCATGAGGCCGCGAGTTGATCTGGTTATCACTGAGCTTATACTTGCGGCCCATTTACCGTGAGCCTAAAGTTTCTCTGGCTGCATCGAATACTGACTGCGTAGTAATCAGGACTAGGAGACTGATGTATATGGAATAATGATCATTCCATCTCTGGGATCTTGCTGGTTTAATTTAGTGGGAGCTCGTGTACAGTCTTTTATCTTCCTGCTCCTGCCCACAACTGTACATGTGTTCCTGGAAATGCTTGCACTATGTTTTGGGTATGAAATACATTTTGCTAAAAAGATCTTAGCATAACATTAATCTTATCTACCTCTTCAAATAGGCATTTTTTCTTTAATATTTAGATCTCTTTTGTCCTGAATTTAATACTGTGCCCAAAGTTAAGACACAGCGTATAGTGCAGATAGGCAGTAAACTGTTCTCATCCTGCAGTACTAAAGAAAATGTGATTTCTGTAATTTTTCCTATTCTGAAGCTAGTAGTTCAGCAGAAGTTGTCATCTTTACAGCACCATCCATGAAAAGTTGCGTAAAGAAGCATAATGGCAAAAAGAAGTGTATGCTGGAACCCCGCTGCAGTCAAACAAAAAGCAAGACAGTTTTTCCCTGCATTTTGTGTATTTTGTTTAGATCTTCTAGTTTTTTAAAAATAATTAACATGAAGACCTGTTGTTCTCTGGACATTATTTTTTTTGTTGTTTTCACAGACAGCAGGAAATTTTTTTTCCCTCATTTTTATTACCTCAAAAAATGGTAATAAAATTATCAGCCATGAACAGGTAACACACACAAAAAAAAGATATTTTTGAGTTACAGACGTGATGTCAAATATGCCCCCTTTCACTGTTAGTGGAAAAAAAAAAGTTTATTTTTAGTATGTCTTTAATTGCAAACATACTTCAAAATTGTGTTAATGTTTTCCTTTCCTATTTTAGGTGTTTTGGGAGAAATCTTGAATATCTGCTGCGAACACTGAAGCAAACACATACAGTGTCTGGAAAACATACAGAGTAGCAAGAAGTGGATTCCTGATATCCACCTTGTACCTTGAGTGGACTTCTATTTATTTTTTAAAACTTTTTAATATTTACAATGAATGGGCACAGTGATGAAGAAAGTGTAGGAAACAGTAGTGGAGAGTCAAGGTAAGCACTTGTTTATTTCAGTTATTCTTGGCTATGTATTTTCTTATATTTTGTGTACTAAAACTAATTTATATTTGAATGCTGAAATGTGGTGGTTAGCAGGCAGATCAGTTATGAAGACTGGCTTTGCTTTCTTACAGGTGCTTAATCTGCTTGTTATGTTCACATTATTTCAGCTAAGAATGGGGAGTGATCATGTACATGTCTTACATAATAAAGCTGAAGTAGTATTAAAGCCATGTCAGCATCCAGNGTGTTCTTAACTAAAAAGAAACCTAAAATCAGTACTCTAATGTCAAATTACAGTCTTCTATCAAGTGCAGAACGTTCAAATGTTTGGAAGAGCCTGATTAGAATGTCCTTGTGTCCATGCAGGGTGACAGCCAGTTTGTAGGGGGTGGAATTAAGTTCACTTACTAGAACAGTTCCAAGTTCAGGAAGCCCTTCCTGCACTACAAAGTTTAGATTTCTAAAACTGGAAACATGATAAACCTAGAGGTTTAAAAATCAACTTAGCAATAAAAGGTGAGCATTAGACTTCTCCTCTAAGAGGTAGTTTGTGATTGTGCTGTTTTTCTGCCCCTCTTCCTGTCAGATTACAGCCTGTTCAACTGGTTAGCTAATTCTGTTAGTCAGAGGGCCATAAAGAAAACTATGTTCTGCAGACTATGAAACTTCCAGCTGGGTAGAGAGAGATCTGCATTATTGCCTCAAGAGAAGAAATGTAAGAAGAACATATAACTGCCAGCTAATCAGCCAGCATGTGCTCGCCATCAAACTTCTACAGTGTATGATGGACTGGGAAGACAGGGAAGAGAGAATTGTTTAGGTGACCCAGGGTACAAATCACAAGGAAATTTATGAACAGTGAAACTAAAGAGACTTTTATAATTCTTGTGTACTTTTATGTCAAGCTTCCTGTTATATGCAGAAGTGTCCTAGAAAGACAGTAGATTTTCAATTTATTGAATAATTTGTAAGCTTGAACACATAGTAATTTTTGAAGATTTCTGCTTCCTATAAAGTTGATACTGTTACAGTTAACAAACAAGTTTGAAGTCTCTTCTGGGGCAAAATATTGCCTGTTACTTAAAAAAAAAGGCAAAACAAAACCTTCCAAAGAATGTGAACCTACCTAGGAGAAGTTATTGTGTGAATTTTCTTACTGCTTGAAAGAAGCCACCTTGCTAAAGGTCTCTGGAGAAACTATTTTGTATAGAGCTGTGATTGCCCATAACTGTTTGTATATCAAAGTTATTTAAAAACTGTAGCAGTTCATAAGACTAAAGCAATTAAATGTCATAAAGTTCCTATGAATTAAATGAAAAATAAGTATAAGGAGGGTGCACAGTAATCAAAACTTCATATTTGCCTGGAAAGTGAGACTTTATTCTTCATCCTAAATGTCCTGCTGAGCACATCTTAAAGCTTAGAAAAATTTTAAAATCCGAACAACTGTTTTTCCTAGGCTTGTGTCACTTGATAACCCCATAGTCTATTTCACAGGCAGGCCTTGGGAAGTTTATTTTCGTGTTCATTATCAGAAAGCTGTTCATGTAAGTGAAGCGAGAAAACTTGCATTTTAAGTAATGGAACTCTCTTCTGTCTAACCTAGTTCCATTATTAAAATAATGCAGAATAATTTGTAGGTTTCCAGTACTCTAGATGATTTTTGCTCTGAGGTGAGGTACCTTAGCAAGCTGCAGCTGTAGACAGATACTTCACTGTAACTTGGGATGTGTTGCTGTAATTATCCTTCAAATCTGGATGTGTGAATTTTAGAGAATGGAGGTAGAAATTGGCAACAGAATATGTTTACTAAGCTTATAGTGATCTCATTCTATTCAGAATGCTAAGGGTGAAAATGAAATAAGTGAAGAAAGCAATTGAGAACTGCTGCTGGGAGTAAATTGCGAAGAAGATCAAATTCAAGAATTAGTAGGAAAAAAGAGGAGATGAAGATGAGTACAGTGATCATCTAAGCAGCAGCATTGGTGTTAAGTAGGAGAAGTCTTTGAAAATTTGTGTCAGTTTGCAAATTTGATACTTCAGAAGTGCGGTAAAGCAGTTCACTTACCTTTGGTGTATGGTGTCAACTTCCATTCCTGTCATTCTGAAATGATAATAAATACAGCCTGATGTAACGAAGCCACCATCATTACTTCAGAAACTTAAGCATTTGGTCATGGCTGGATTTACAAAAATACACCAGCACATGGTGTGTTATGGAAGCACTATGACTTGAAAAAGTTGTTGAAAGCTTGTAGTATTCTCAGCAGTAGGAAGGCTGGAGAAGGGACTGATCATAGACCTTTGACTTGATGCACTGTGGTAAGGGATTGTAGCTTGCCTTTATTCACCATGTACAGCTATGAAGGTGATTGTTTTTTCTAAAGTGAGAAGAATGAACAGTTTGCTACACTGCTTCATACCTTTCCAGCATTGGATCTATTAATCCGTCTGCTAGATCACTAGAAAACTTTCCCTGGTTGTAGGTGTTGGTCCTGAAGTTCTGTTTTGCTGCAAGTGGAAGAGTGCATGGCCACACCATTTGGAATTTCTGTGCCTATTTCAGCCTCTGAAGCTCTAAATCAGTACTAGAACTGAGCATGATGGAAATTATTGTTAACATTGTTAACTAGTCTTGTTGCTTGGCGTTCCAGTTTCTGTCCAGTAATCACAGTGGAGTCTACTTTCCAGTTTCTTGTTTACTAGAAATAACTTCTGTAATGTTTTTATGTAGCTCAAGGTGAAATATCACAGGTACTGTTCATCTGGATAGCAAGTGAGTGTAGACACAAAGACTTACTAGCAGTACGCTGAGAAGCTTATTCAAGCAGAGCATCTTTGTATAGTGTTCTTGACGGCATTCAGTACAATTCATCATACAAACTTTAATATGAATACATACGTTTGAGTTACATAGCAATAAGAAAGCTTAATCAGCAAGGAAGTGGGGTTGTACTTGAACTGCAAGACAAGTGCCAGGTAGAACAAGGACTGCAGTAATGAAATGTTGGCACTATTTGAATAATAATCTGATTTCCTATCTCTTTGCTCTTATGTGTTTCTGCAGAACAAGGTATAGAGGACTTGAGCATACCTTTCCTTCCTAGGTAAAAAGGCCTGTGCTCAGTGTAGCTTGAGTGGAAGATAGCTGGCCATTTTTGCAGTAGGCAGCTGCTTACACCAAAGACTTCTGCAAGTCTTTACACACTCGAAAGTTGATGTTAAAAGAAGATAGGAATTTCAGTGAGTTTAATTTGTTTTGTGGATTGCGTAATCTGTGGACCACATAATTAAGTAAAGAGCAATGACTTGGTCAAGAGGCTTCAATTTACTATATAAATGCATACCTTCCGTAGAAAGTAAAGAGGATTTATTTAAAGCCACGACTTTAGGTTCTTGCTTTCCTGAAATCTTAAGTGGGAGTTAAAATAGAAATTGACCAAGCATATTTGCAGAATTACTTGCATGCACTGGCTTCTTTTTAGTAGGAGTTTAATAGATGATATTAGTAAAAATGTGTGTATACAGCAAGAGAGAGCATATACATAAAAGTGTATATATTTAGATACATACTTACTGCACAGGAATTCTCAGATCAACAAAAATACCTGAATGGTAAAGAAAACTGTTGGTAGCATGTACTGTAAACAGCTAGTGGATAAAGCAAGCTCTTTGCAGTATTTTTCTCCTTAATTAACAAATTATTTTATCAGGAACAATCTCTTACAGAATTAAGCATACTAAAGCATGATAAGATGTGCAAATCCAAGTTAAAAGCATCTTTTCACTTCTTTTTGGAAGGGTTCAGAGACAGCATGTACCCAAACCCAAGTGTTTTTTTTCCTAGAAACCTTTCCAATTAAAAGAAAAAATTTAAAATCCTGGTCTGGCTCTTGATCTGCATGTGATCTTAAGTTTGGTTTTGAAACTCCTTCCGAGTTTATCCCTTTTTTTTTGTCTAACCCAACTGGATGCCACATACCTGTACCACATATTTTAAATTAATTTCCTTTATTCTGAGAGTTTCAAGATTTTAGCTGATACAGGCTTTTCACATTCCTCACGACAAAGTGAAATGTTGTGATACTGGCAGTGTATACATCAGACCTGTCCAGATGTGGTCCCTCAGCTGGCTTCAACTGTTTTCTTTGGTTGGTTGGTTTGTTTTTTGTTTGTTTGTTTCGCGTTTTTAAGATTTGTTTTTGTTTGTTTGTTTGATTATTAAATTCCATGTAATACTTTCTTGCTGGTAGACTCTAAGGAGCTTCTGGTAAAGGCATCATTGTGTTGCTGCTGGATCGAGCTATGTGTTGAAGGTTTCTCAGACTGCACAACAAAGTAGTAGACCCCTGGCTAATCCCTGATATCTCCTGTCTGTGAAGGGTTCCTGGAACAACTTTGTGCTCTTAAGATGTGTGACTTGCATCTTTCAAGTAGAGACTTGCAATGTAGTTCATAGGGTCATGAAAGTTGGTAGGTAATCAGTTTAATTTTGATAACATTGCTTTGTTTCCAGTAGTAACAGCAAATAATTAGTCTGCAGGACAGGAAGCACAATGTGTTAGCCCATACCAGGAAAATTCAGTTCAGTTCATACTCTGTAATAGCTGAGGACAGGAAGTAACATTTGGCAGATTGAACATGATACTCTTTGTGCCCTCTGTTCTTTACTGGCAGTGATGAATAAGATAAATCTGCCTTATGCATTGTAATTAAGTTAAATAGCTAAGTTTTCTGGAAGAAATAAAACTAGAAGAGCTTACTATTTACATAGCATTTGCCTATAGAAACTTACTTGTGATTTTATGGGTTTGGCATTTAGTATCTGTTACTTCTGCACATTTTGAATGGGCTCTTCATAGTCTATGCTTTTCTTCCTTCTGCTTGTTTTAAAAAACCCAACAACCAAGCATCAAAGGAGACAGTCCATTGTCATCTCAGATAAGTTTCAAAGACTCTGCAGATAGTGATCTCTTTCTTTTTTAGTATATTGAACTTTAATTTGCTTAAATTGTTACTCTCTGTCTTACTAGCCTTGAAAGAGAAGATCACTAAGGTAACATCCTCTAATGAATGCACTTGAAATCAATGATGTTAAATTAGCTATTCTTGGATGAGTTATTATCCTACACAGGAGTCTAAATTTTCTGTCAGTTCTTTCACAATGTGACTTGTTTATCTTTCCGTTTTAGGATTGTATTCCTAGTGTCTAGTTTCTCATAGTATGATCCTCTCAGGGGCACCTTGTTCTAAAGGATAAGCTAGTGAAGCTGAACTTAAGACTGTGGCAGCTAAACTAATGGCTGTGTGGCGGGATACTTGGTTTAAGCCTGTCATTTCCCCAAAGTGTTCCCCAGTTCCATTGCATAGGTATTTATTTGGGAGAGTTGGAAAAAAAATTATATTTGTTTTAGCCTGTTACCTGCTTTGGTACCTTCTTAACCTATGTTGCTTTTCTTTCAAAGAGTTCACAAATAAATACTGCATTCAGGCATAGATTTGAACATGTAGGGAGTACCCAGAGACAGTATTCTTTAAAAAACCAGACAAATTCTTTCAGGATGTGTCTAAATTCCATACCAAATCAGATTTGACATATGCTGCTGTACAGATGGAACTATCAAGGGCTAGACTAGGTAAGAGATTTCTTAAGTTCATATCCTGGAAAGTGCCTTGTCTGCTTGTGTGCACTCCTCTTTGAAAACCATTTTCTTCATGTGCCAGTTTTGTCTCATCAGTGAAGTGCGGTGAAGTGAGGCTGGGAGATGGGGAAGCTGTTTCTCTTTCAAAGAACACCTTAGGGCAAGTGCTGCAGCTGCAGGGCTGGCTCCTTAGAGCTTGATAAAGCCTTTAGGTAAATCCTGGCATTCCTCACATCAGTTTGAAGTAGGGATTGTCTTTATCACTAGGAAGGCTGTCTTTAAGAGGTAGTTTCTCAGTTAAGTCCTGAGGCAGGGTCACTCTGGCTCATGCGATAATGGGAAGCAACGACTCATTGTTTTGTTTAGGTCAGCACTACATGTGAAACAAAAATAAAAGTACGGATAATGTCCCAGTGATGTTACATCTGCAGAGGTAAAGTGCTAGAAATCATTGGTCTCTGTGTGTTAAATTGATATGATATAGTAAACTGCTAGTATCTGTGCTTAATAGAAGTTGAAATGGAAAAGTGCTGCTCTGTTGGGTTTTCAGTAAGACTTAATTGTTACGGCCCCATTTTTCCATTATGGATACTGCTTAAGAGATGTGGCTAGAAAATGCTCCAGATATAATTCACTTTTCCATTTGTTGTGAGGGGAAACGTAATTCTTAATTCTTTATTCTCCTCTTTACGTAACTCTTCTCCTTTTGTCCCAAGTAAGTCTGTGCATATTTTGGTGGGTTTTCTTCATTTTTAGAAAAGGTTACATAGGTCTATGCTTTTAGTTCATTGCTGCTGCTTCCTTACAGGTGTTTTGTAAAAAACAAATAAAGTGCTCCATTATATTGAAAGTGGATCATTAGTTGAGTCTGATACTGGTCTAAAACTGCTTTGCGTGAGATATGTGAAGAAACAAAAAAAACCAGATGATAATCAACTCTGTTCTTTCTGTCTGCCTTGTAAATACAGAGCTTTAGCGCTAATTAAGAACTAATTCTTAGACTGAAAAATTCTATTCAATTTCTTTCTGAATAGGTACCTAGTCCTTTTGGGCAATAGAGGTTTTTTTGTTGTTGTTGTTGTTGTGTTAATACAAAAATGTTTTCTTTAAACTGCTGTGTTATACCAAATTGGAAGTGCTAGACAAATTTTTTTTTTTTTTAAGTACGGGAAAAGCAAAGGGACAGTATGCATCCAGAAGTGTATAATATTTTGATCTTGACATAAACATGCTCTCTTTTGGATCTTTGACTTATAGAAATAAAAATACTAATTTTCTCTCTAATATTGAAAATACTTTACGCACTGAAAACTGAGCCCTAAACCTGTAGTTCTTACTGTAGGTGTGTTTTTTGCCTTATGTGCCCTATCTCTGTTACTGTTGGTTCAAATCCTTCATATTTCTCTGGAGGAAAGTCCTTTGATGTATGGACTCTTGCAGCTGTTGGGGATTTGTAGGTATTGTATCTCATGCAATGCTGCTTGTCTGTACTGTCTTAAAGACCTACAATTTGTCTTTTTGCAGAGCTTATTTATTATTCGACTTTTTACCTCCTTTGCAAGAGCTTCAGATTTCTGACTTAGAGTGCTATCTTTGTAGAGTTTGTGTCTCCAAGTTTCAGGTTGAAACAGTGTATGAAAGTATGTGATAAAAGAAACATTTGGTAGCCCTCAGAGCCTGTCAGTTACTTTTCTGTGGCAAGTCAACAGGGAAGAAGTCAACAGACAAGTCAGCAGTAGAAACGAAAACTTATTTGTTATTCTTACCTATTTTTTTAATATGCACTGTAGTTCCATGGAGATATCTGGAACTATGTGGTACACAGGCAGAACTTGTAGTTCACACAACTGCATTAATTTGGATGATTATAGTTGAACTAAGCTCTTCCCAGCATAGACTAGCCTTGTGTGTTTGAACTCCTGCAGTGCTTTTTATGAGTTAATTTCAAATGTTTTATGCATATATGTAAACTGACATAGATTACTAAGCTTTGATAAATGTTTCAGCAAGTCATTGCTGTTACCCTGGTTGTAAAATGATTTCAGGTTGCTCAGTGTGTCTTTTCCCCTTTCCTTGTTCTGATTTGACATTGTGGGATAAGAAAGCTTAGTAACGTATTATTGGTGCTATAGTGTTTGAATTTCATACTACTATTTTTTTTCTATTCTGTATACCATATGTTAATCTCTGGTAGGGGTCCTACACTGCCCTTCATGCATGGTATCATTAGGGCAGCTCTAAATGAGTGTGGTGAACTTTATTTTTTCTTCTTGTAATTTCTTGTGATTTTCTTGTAATTTCTCTCCCCACTCCTTTTACTTCTACGTGCAGGTTTGTTTCGTAGTCTTGCATTTATTAGTAATGTGGTTGAATTAAGATTTTTACTGTTTGTCAGATGTTACTGTGAGTTGTGATGCAGTTGAGTTGTATTAGGCTGCTCTTCTCCAAATCAGGCCAATTTATTTTGAGTAACAAGGATTATGGAATAGCTCTTACTTTGCTGGTCCTTCTCATAAGCCTAATGGAAATTCATTACTAGACTCAGAGCTTTGATGAGAGCTAGCTGACAAGATAAGGAGCCTGTGTTCTTTTCTTTGAATACTGTATGATCTACATCAATATCCACATGTTGACATGTTGGTATTGTTTAACGGAAACCTTAGATGATAGTCAGCTGATCTCTTAGTAAATAATAAGATCTGGCATTAGCTGGTTTTTTTTTTTGCATCAAACTCTACAGCACACTAAACTTTTATTTTCCCTGTTTCATTCTCTTTGGTTTTGAACTTACACTCAGTTCCTGTGAAGAACATACAACAACTTAAAGTTTCCCATCAATTATTTGTCCCTGGGGATGTCCAAGAGGCATTTGGTCTGGTGCTGGGTGATGTGGTTTAGGAGTTACAGTGATAGTGCTGGGTTCACTGGATGATCTTGAACGTCTCTTCCAATCATGATGATTCTGTGATTCTATCTAATCAGTGTAATTCTTGCTTACTTAGCTAAGTAAACTAATTTTTTTTTTCGTAATTTCTTTTACCTCTCCACCATTCTCTTCTGTATCTGGTTTAGATGTTTCTTAAAGTGTTAGCAAGTTGACCAAGATGTATTATTCCGGTGTTAGTTTCCCCATGCTACCGTAGAAAACAGGCACTTTGTTTTGGTTGCCTCTGTCTCTCTATGCAGTTAAACCGATGGTTAGCACTGTATTAGTATGTGTGAACTATTTTACTCCTATGTGGAAAGCTAACTTAATTACCATCCATATGGCTTAGTGTTTTGCATAAGTTTTTGATTTGGTAATCCATGTTATTAATGTCCTCTTTGAGCAAGCCTTGTCCTGCATGAAGGTACTTGATTCCTTTCCCCTCCTTCAAGGTTCTGTAGGATTTAGATATTTTTGGTAACTTTTTATGACTGGAACTTTGGCTGGTATTTACTTGTGTCTCTCCATGCTGAGTTTTCTTCTATATATCTTCATTTACAGTTAGTGCTGCCTTCTGTAGTCTCTCTGACATGTATTTATGGCACTTTGCTTTGCTGAGAAATATGGTTGTTTTATAAAGGTGCAATTCACCTAGTATTTAAGGTAAGGCAATATTTGTGTGCAAAAACTCTATTACAGTAGGTTTTTTTCTCTTAAGAAGACAATCATAGCGTGTCATTAATTTCTGGTGTCATTTAACCTCTGGTCATATATTGTAGCGTCATATTCTGTAACGTGCTTTCTTGGGCAGGTGGGGTTAGTGTTACAGCACCATGCTTTAAGTAAGACTTTGATGAAAGAAAGTGGAAATTTTGGAGCAGCCTTCTTGTTTCCCAGCTGTCCTCTCAGCAAGTGCAAGGAAGCAAGTAGCAACATGTTTCTCCACATCTTGCCCTTCAGAGCAAGGAAGCTTCACTGTGTTTGCTTTGCCCCTCTTTATTTTCATGGTTGCTGTTTGCAGATGGCTGATGGAGGTGCACTCTGCAGGGATCTGTTAATGAATAGCTTAATTTCTTCTTTTCTGGCACAGTTTTGTTGGTGGCAGCAAAAGCAGAGGAGTGATTCTGCTTTGTTCTACAGTTCTAAAATAGTCAGTTAAGTATATTCTGGGGCAAATGATCAATCTTCCCTCTCCCCTACCTCACCTCCAGCCAACTGTCAGCCAGATGAATTGTGCTGGCAGAGACCAGCTGGGCTTTGATACAGTTTTGGCTTTAACATTTTCAGTTTCAGCTTCATGTTTACTCTGGTTTTTAAGCATTTGTGTCTGTGTGTACATAATTTGAAATTATTTTGCTATGTGGTGTTTCTTTCTCATTATATTTTTGAAATACAGTATTAATCAAGTAAGGAATTTTACTAAAGTTTCAAACTCATCTACTCTCTGAAAAACAAATGCTAAAATTATAAAAGAAGTATCTTCAATTAATGTGTGTTCTAATTATGTTAAATCTGATGTAAAGTGAATATACAGATGAAATAATTTAAACAGCTCAGGCATATGCCAAGGAAAGTACTTTGGCACAAATCATGCCACCTCTGACGAACTCAGAGTTGTCTGTGTGGGAAAAGTTTGTGCTGCTCTTTTAACAGAAGACCACAGTCTGTGCAGCTTTTTGTTTGTTTTAAGGACTACCATGGCTTTATGAAGATTGAAAACAGTATTGGATAGTCTTTTGTGAAGTAGACTAAACCATTAGCTAATATGGCATTTGATGGTGCTAAGCAGGGATTTTGAAGGGCGTGGAGCTCAAGTTTGTGTGGCTACAAAGCATTTCTACCAGTTTTAATTCCCCTGTGTGACACTGCCGTATTAATTTGAATGGTTTTGCTTTATCTTTATTTTTGGCTTCACATAGAGTATCTAATTACACTTTAAATTCTTATTCCCTGTTTATTTTTAGCTTTATTCAACTGAGCTTATTTAGTTGACTGCCTCCATTTGTGTGCTACCCATTTGTCTGGTCTATATATTGAGTTATTGGTAAAGCTAAGGTGACTTTTTTTTTTCTTTTAATCCTGTTACTTTGGCAGTTGTGTAATATCCTACTAACTTGTCATTGCAGCCGATCAGATGATGATTCTGGGTCAGCATCAGCTTCTGGATCTGGTTCAAGCTCTGGAAGCAGTAGTGACGGAAGCAGCAGCCAGTCAGGCAGTAGTGACTCTGACTCTGGTT
This sequence comes from Ploceus nigricollis, assembly GCA_013399945.1. Lineage (NCBI taxonomy): Eukaryota > Metazoa > Chordata > Aves > Passeriformes > Ploceidae > Ploceus > Ploceus nigricollis. Next base: position 44,602 of record VXBC01002716.1, on the reverse strand, counting down.
CAGAGTCAGGCACTCAGTCAGAATCAGAGTCTGACACATCTAGAGAGAAGAAACAAATTCAGTCTAAACCACCAAAAGTTGACGGATCTGAGGTAAACAAGATACATAAATGAATCCTTTGGCAAGGAAATGGCAAAGGAAATACTAAAAAAGTGGCAAGGAAATACTAAAAAAGATTTTAAAATTATTTTAAACAGCAGTGCTCATTTAAAAAAAAAAGAGGTAATGAAGTGTTCTTAATTAGATTTTAACTTGATTGGGTTAATGAAAGCATGTACTTTGCTGCCTTAAACATTGGGCAAGTTTCTCATGTAAGTATTTAAATTTATGCTTTTAAAATTCTCATGTTTTCAGTTAAAAGGTTACCTAAATTTCATCCCACAGAAGCATGTGCTAATTTACTGGAATTTATGGAAGAGAAAGATAATACATAATGTTGTTCCTGACTTCTGTGTCTACATTGTTTCTCTAATGCTTTCTGTGTCTACATTGTTTCTCTAATGGTTTCATTGTATCTATAAATAATTGTAGAAAAATTTCAAGCTTACATACAGTTATCTTTCTTTATTAATAAGTCTGCTAAAAGCAGGAAAAAAGTGGTATTGAGAAATCTCTTCAATCCAGTGGGCCAGAATTACATGCACTCTCCCATGTTTATGGAGTGGTATACCATATTTATGAAGGTAGTTACAGATGAGTCACACCAAGAACTGAAGACTGTTAAGGATTCTCTGTTAAATTTTTTCCCATGTGTTTAGTATTACTGTATGAAAGAAAATCATAACAGTTGAGCAATCTGAAAGAATTTATCTGTGTGAATTTAAAAATGTACTTAATAAAGTTTTGCTTTAATAATTACCTACACAACTATGGTTAAACATGTTTCAGTAATTATCCTGGTGATTAGCATATAACATTCTGTTTTGTAGAAATCTTATTACTTTAAAAAGCTGTCTGATATTGTTAGTTAATATTAGTGTTTTGCAGTGAAATTTTCTGTAGTGAAATTTTTTAATTGATAAAATTAAGATGCTACTTAGGAAAAGTAAATATGTGGTAAACTGGAGATTTTCAGTATGTTTAACTGACTCTTGCATTTCTATTCCTGTTCAGTTTTGGAAGTCTAGTCCAAGTATACTTGCCGTGCAAAGATCAGCACTCAAGAAGCAGCAACAACAAAAGGCAGCTTCATCAGATAGTGTTTCAGAAGAGGTGATTAATGTAATTTTTAAAATGTACACATTCCTATCTCATTGTCTTACACATTGCAATAAAATTACATAGAGCAAATTCATGTTCTCTGAGTGTGCATAGAAGAAGCCTGGGGTTAGTCTCTAAAATTAACATTCAAGTAACTGACATTTTTATGCAGAAAAGTAAAGATACCTCTGGTTACTTGTTTCCAAGTGAGTTGTCCCAGAATTATAGCAGTCTTGATTCTGTGCTTTTTTTAGGTAGCTATTCTGTGTTGTCTAGACAAAATTTTCAAGCCACACTTACATTGTATTTCTGGCTTCTTGAGTTTATTGTAAAGACAAATAAAAATGCTAAACTATTTTTTCAATGTGTTTTTGGAAAAGATGTCTGCTGTAGTTTTCAGAAATTCCATATGAAGTAGAAAACTAATTTTTACAAGTCTTGTAATAGTTACTGCAAAAGAATTCTTGTATTTTAAGAATGAGGCCTGTGTTCCAGGTGTTTCAAAACCTAAATCAGAGGCTAAAGAAATGTTGACTTTTTGCAATAGGAGTATCTTTTAAGAACATTAATCGGAACTATGAAATGTAATTTATTTGTAAAGCAGTCTTTTTGTCCTGTATTGCAAAGACATTAGTGTAGTCACACTTGTTTGGTTGAATTTCTGGTTTTGTCTGATTTAGCAGCTCATCTTTTAAACAGAAAACTTAATCACATGTCATTAAAATGTTAATTTACAGCTGTTAAGCACTCTCTTCCAGAAAGATACTTTTCAGGATGAAAGTTATTCTAAACTAAGTTTAAGACAATGAGACCGGCCTGAAGAAAACCTAGGTTTAAGAAGGTTCTTGTTTTTTCTTCTATTGTAAAGAAAGAAGGGATATGCTATTCTCAAAATTTTCTTAAACTGGTGTTTTAATGTGAACAAGTATGAAAGGTGAAAAAGCTCTTGAGTGTACGAGATTTCATTAGGATTTTTACAGAGACATCATCTTGAGTAATGTGGAGCAACTTACATCATGACTGTTTTTATGTGGGCACAAGGTTGATTTTTTAAGATGGGGCTTTTTTGTGGTGTTCTCCAGAGCAGGTATTGGCACAGTGTATTCATAGATGGATAAATACAAAAACAATAGCAGTATTCTAACAGCTGAATTGCAAGGCATGAAGAGGATAAAATATAAATAATATGCCTCAAATTTGAAAGTGGAAACTGATGTATCTTTTTAAAATCTACATTTTAGAAGATTTTTTACATAATTCATTTTGTAAAAATGAATTGGCTTTGGTTTATTTCCTTCCCCTGCAGGACTCCTCAAGTAGTGAAGATTCAGCAGATGACTCATCCACTGAAACCAAGAAGAAAACACATAAAGAGTAAGATACTTTCCTAAGTAATAGCACACATTTTTTATCATAGAGACAGATGCTTGTAACTTAGGTTTGATTTCCTCACTCTTGAAATGCTTAAGTTCTCTTTTTAATTTGTCGTGATCTTTTATTTCCAATTTTGTAATTTTAAAATAAACTGTCAAATGAACATCTCTATCACACTAGTTTCTCAGCAAAAGAGTCTACAATATTGTTTGAAAACATTAATCAGTGCTTTTATTTCTAAAGTACTTCGTTGCAGTTTACTTTTGAGTTGGAAGCCCTCCATAAAAATTCTTGTAGAGGTAGGAAACTACTTAAATAGATCGTCTCAAAGCAAATTCGAGTTAGAATCCCTTAGTTAATGCCAGATGGCTTATCTTTTGGATTTTTGTGGGGTTGCTTTTGTTTTCTTTTGTCCTTTCCTTGGACATGCTTAAAAGTTATTATAGTTTAGATATTAAATAACTCTATTAAATTGTTATTTAAGCTATTAAGATTGAATTTTCCTGTATAAAGTCAGGGTTTGAATCAAGATACTGTACATCATCTTTCCTGTCATGAAGTAAAAAATCTCAGTTAAGCAGAAACCAGGGAATCCTGCTGCTCAGTCACAAGTGTCTTACTCATAGTACCTTGCCTGGCTGTGAAGCACTGATGTGAGAGTTTAGTGGAAGCTTTTGTGAGCCAGTGCCACTCACTAGTTTCTGCAGTTCAGGTTTTTCTGCATTTCTCAAATCTGCCTCCGTTATTTTTCAATTCTCATGCCAGAGTTGCTGCTTCTTCACATGGGCCACAGAGACCATAGGCATTAGACAATATGAGACTCTCCAGAATACAGTATGATAGGACTTTATGATTTGAACATGTCTAACTTCTGATGAATATGTATCTTATCAGGTAGACTTGTTAAGTGCTTTGTTTTCTTAATGTCAAATTAACTCATTTCTTCATGCTGAAATTTATATAGAAATCCAGATTTTTGTTTTTATTTTAGATTTTAAATCTACCTCTTAGTCCAAATCCCTTTGATGCCATTGGACATTTTTTAACTTACTAGTATTCACTGAGGACAAATTTCTGTTTCATCAATTGCAATAACTGTTACAAGATTTCTATTTCTGTGAAGAGTCTTGAAATTACAGCAGATCCCTCATGGATGAATAACTGTTCTAAAAAATACAACAACATGAAATTACTGTTTCGTCTTTTATCATGTACAGTGAAGACTGGCAAATGTCAGGATCAGGGTCAGTGTCGGGAACAGGTTCAGATTCTGAATCAGAGGAAGACAGGGAGAAAAGCAGCTGTGAAGAGAGTGAATCTGACTATGAGCCAAAAAACAAGGTCAAAAGCCGGAAACCTCCAATCAGGTAAGAAGTTGGGCATTTGAATGCTCTATTCTAAACTATTTCTAAAAAGCAATTGAGTATTTCCTACTACTATGCATGCAACTAAAAATGGTAGTACTTACTGAGAAAAAAAAAGTTGTTTCTTTTTTAATATACATAATAAGATAATATATTAATGCTTTCTAGTGAATACCTTTTCCTGTCTGCTTTAAATGAAAGCAGAGTAGTTGAACATTCATTAAATACATGTATTCAGAAAACAATGCAGAAAATTTATTGTTGCCCCCGTTGAAACATGATTGTTGTGTCATACATTGTTGTCTTGAAGAATTAAGCCAAAAAGTGGGAAAAAGAGTGCAGGACCAAAAAAGAGGCAACTTGATTCTTCAGAGGATGATGATGAGGAGGAGGATGATGATGATTACGATAAGAGGGGATCTCGTCGCCAGGCAACAGTCAACATTAGTTACAAAGAAGCGGAAGAAACCAAGACAGATTCTGATGATTTGCTGGAAGTTTGTGGAGAAGATGTTCCACAACCTGAGGAAGATGAATTTGAAACGATAGAGAAATTTATGGATAGTCGAGTTGGCCGTAAAGGAGGTATTTTTTTAAAATGTTTTTAAAATCCTTGTTAAGATCATGGTGCAACTTCAACACATTCTCATCTATAGGTTAAAAAGCAATAGTTTTTAAGTTACAAAGAAGTCATACTGTTTCACCTTTTATATTCATAAGAATGTTCCTATTCCCATCTAAGTATTGCAGAATACAGAAAAATTGCATACCTAAGTAAAAGATAAAAATCAGGTGGAAGATAGCTCTGTATTGCAGGAATGCACACCATATTGTTATGACGCTATTTGTACAGGTCAGTGGTACTTGATCAGTACAAATTACGTACAATGCAGTGGAGAAAGTAGGCTAAGTAGACTACATGGGAGAGCTGACTAGTAGTCTGAACATTGGAAGACAGTGTTGGCAAGGCTGAATCACTGAAATAATTATTTCAGTTACTGCAGTACAAATACAGAACAATGTGTGGAATGGCTACAAAAATGCATCTAAAATTGCAGTGGTATCTAGAATTCTGCTTTGTATTTGAGTCTGCAAGTTAAAATCATAGACTCAGAATGGTTTTGGTTGGAAGAGGCCTTAAAGATCAGCTAATTCCAGCTCCTCTGCCTTTGGCAGGTGTACATTCTACTACACCAGTTTGGTCGAAGACCCATCCAACCTGGCCTTGAACACTTACTTCCAGGCATGGTGAATCAACAGCTTCTCTGGGTGTAGCCAGGCAACCAGTTATGGTGCCTCACCCCCGTCATAGCAAAGAATTCTTCCTAATACCTAATCTAAGTCTCTTTCAGTTTAAAGTCATTACCTCTTGTCCTACTACTATGTGCCCTTGTCTAAAGTCCCTTTCCAGCCTTCTTATAGCCTCCTTTAGGTACTAGAAGGTACTGCAAGGTCTCCCCAGAGCCTTCTCTTCTCCTGCCATAACAGCCCCAACTGTCAGCCTGTTTTCATATCATAGATGTTCTAGCCCTCTTTACCATGTTGGTGGCCTCTTCTGGATGTACTCCCACTAGCCCACATCCTTCTTACGGTGGGGACCCCAAAGCTTGGTGTCTTCCTTTTCTCTCTTTTTCAAAAATGAGGTGTATATTTCTCTTTTTCCAGTTAGTGTGAACTTCCCTGGGCCACCGTGACCTCAAAGATTATGGTAGTGGCTTAGCTATTTCCTCTGCTAGTTCCCTCGGGACCTGTAGATGTATCTTATCTGGTCCCATGGACTTGTGCACTTTCAGTTTCCTTAATTGGTCTCAAACCTGATCTTTTCCTGGAGTGGGTGATTCTTCCTTCTTCCATTCTCTCCCTGCCTTTGCTTCCTCTGGTGTGGCTGAGTCACTTGCTAGTGAAGACTGAGCAAGTAGTTGTTGAGTATCTCAGCCTGCTCCTTGTCCCAGGTAACCAGTTCTCCCATACTACTCTTAATTATCTAAACAAACACAGGAAAAAATCCCACCGAAATGCTGAGGCCCTTGCACTTCAGGGCTACCTTTCTCCATTAGTTATACCTAGTGTCTTAAGTTATTGACCCTTCTCAGGACCTGTGCTCTTCTTTCTCTCAAATTCCGTCTCCCATGCTATCCCATATCCTCCTCCAGTGTATGATGTTACTGCTGTGGTCAAAGCTAGGAACTAAGCTTCTTTCATTCTTCCTGCACAAGATGTTGCTGCTTTTTTGGCATTGCCTCTCTGTCAGACTTTATCTGCCCCAGCAGCTTGCTGGTCTCATTTCCTTATCAACACCACTGAGATTAGCTTACTTGGTTAGAGCTGGATGGTAATAATGCCACGGTTATGGGTTTGATCCCTATACAGGCTTAAGAGTTGGACTCCATGATCCTTGTGGTTCCCTCCCAGCTCAGAATATTCTGTAATTCTGTAACCTGTCCTCACCAAAATGAGCCTGTTTCCTGCTGCTAGTGTGCTGCAGCTACAATACAGTCTGTACTTTATCTGTACTTTATAATTTTTACCTCTTCAGATAACAGAGGCAGGACAAGCAAGAAACTTGTTTAGGAAGAAGGAGATTTATAGTGTCCCTGTTAGTAGGTTTTTCATGTCTTGAGGATGATCAGACATAACATCAGATGTTTTTTTATGCTCAGGGATAAGAATAGTGTAACAGAAGATGACAAGCAGTGTTAGTGTGGAGCATTCCCTAGCGACTGCTTTAAAAACCAGGAATGCAAATAAATTTTTCATGAGGAAAGATAAGATATTGCAGGGTAGGTGTAGAAGTTTTGGTTGCTCTTTTATTCTCTTGACTACTTGTGCATGTCTTAATATATCTACATCATAATCTTTCAAATAATAGTAGTGACATGAGTGCAGTAGACATTAGTCAAGTATATGCTCATCTAAAATTACCACCAATTACTTTACTATATTTCTAACTGGTTAACTTACGACAATGCACATTTACTCAAGGCATATGATGTGGTTTCTTTCTCAGCCACAGGTGCTGCAACCACAATATATGCAGTTGAGGCAGATGGTGACCCAAATACTGGGTTTGAAAAGTCAAAGGAGCCAGGAGAAATACAGTATCTTATTAAATGGAAAGGTTGGTCACACATTCATAACACTTGGGAAACTGAGGAAACACTGAAGCAACAAAATGTTAAAGGAATGAAGAAACTGGACAATTACAAGAAAAAGGATCAGGAAACAAAACGATGGTGAATCTTTTTCTTTTTTTAATGATACTTATTTTGAATCACTATGGGTATTCTGTTGTGTTTCTGAGACCTGTTACCTGTTTTTGAGGATGTAACTTTGAGTGTCTGTGCAATGGGAAGACAAAAACTTTGAAAGCAAAGCCCCTTTAACATGTTCCAGTGACATAATTCTCTGAATCTGGTGTGAGTGGGGATGTGTGTGTATGTGTCTGTATGGTATAAATGGAGTTTTAACAAGATGGGTAGTATTTAAAAATGAATAATAAATTATAGCTTTTGGTAATTTTTCCATTACACTGTGATTGGAATTCTTCAAGAATTGCTTCAAGGATCAATGTTTTCTTGGTGCATTAGCCATTTCAGGTTACTTTGAAGAGTTCAGTGTTCTTTGCTGAAACCTGAGGGTGAAGCTTGAGAATAAAAACCACGAAGAAATATGTGCATTTTAAAGTCACCTCTTTGATGTCCAGTTTTATTAGTATGTTTAATATAATCAATGAATGCTGGTGGGATTTTTAGCAACTAATCATTAGATGGATTCTTCAAGAGTGAGCCACCCTGACTACTGTTCCATGAAAATAACCTGTGATGTGTACTGCTTATATGGAGACATAGCTATTACAGCTACCAGTTGTACTAGTCAAGCAACTAATGGAGAATGCTAATTTTCAGTGATAAGTATTTTCAGTCATTAATGGTGAGGCACTTAGGCCAGATGCAGCCATTTTGTAATGGGGATTTTTAAGTTGTTCCTTCAAAAAAACTTTCCAGGCAAGATTCATGGGATGATTACATTCAGAGCTATAGAGTTGGTGAATTTTCTTTGTTTTAGAAGTATATGGTGTAATAAGTGTTGTGAATTAATTCCTGCTCCAGGCTGAAAAACGCTTCTCCAGAAGATGTGGAATATTACAACTGCCAACAGGAGCTTACAGATGATCTACATAAACAATACCAGA
>VXBC01002716.1:2549-12896 GCA_013399945.1 Ploceus nigricollis | reverse complement strand
TTTTGAATTGATACGTTGCTTTTTTTCCATTTTACAGTGCAAAGAAAGAATGAGACCTGTCAAGGCAGCATTGAAACAGCTCGATCGACCAGAGAAGGGCCTTTCTGAAAGAGAACAGCTGGAACATACTAGACAGTGTCTTATCAAAATTGGGGATCATATTACTGAATGTCTAAAGGAGTACACAAATCCTGAACAAATTAAACAGTGGAGAAAGTAAGTTATTTTCTTGGGTTTTGCTTGAAAAATGGAAATCTACAATTGGTTCCATTGAGAAGAGTAGGTTTATTTTCCCCTGTTTCTTGTATCTTTCTGCTGTTTTAAATAGGAGTCTATTAAAAGGTGATTATACATTGTTCTGACCTGTAATGGATTGACTTTAAGCATTGATGCAGAGCCCTGTATTTTGTCCCGAGGGTGGAGACATCTCTCTGCTTAACACTGACAGCAAATGCTGGGGACTTGTCACTGTCACTGTGTTTAGTCAAAACCATTCTTACCTTTAAAGATCTGTCTTTTCAACTTCAGGTCATTTTGGTTTTTTAATAATTCATGTTGAAAATACGCAGTTCTAAAATTGTGTTGCATGTATGATTCCAAGTTGTAGAATTCTTTCTTTTTTTAAAATGTACTCTAAAATGAAATTACGTCTTATGTATTAACTATTACTTGATAACAAGTATTTATCATAATGTACTCAGATGCACTTCAAGAGTGAGGGAAGAGTTTGCATCCATATCAGGTGACAATATAAAAAGAACTAAGAAAAAAATATTGGTCTTGTATTTAGTTGATAAGTTCTTAATGCAATTTGACTTACTTTTGTCGGAATGCTCAGTTAATGTCTTTATGCTTGAAAATACATCCTGTGATTTTATATATCAAATTCTTAAGTGTTGCATTTTCTCGAAGAATTCTGTTAGTGTAATATGCTTCTACTGATTTTACTTCTTTTACTTGAAAATAGTAAGGTGATCTGAGATACCAAAAAAAGATCCATGTCTTAGCTTTTGGTAAATTGTTTATTATTTTAAGTGGAAAATTGTAATAGAGCTGTTATTCATAGTAATGCTATGATGTTATGTGTAGATAAAAAAAATACTTATTTCAGCTATATTTGGTAAGAAGTAGTGTCATTTATATTAAGTTAGAATGGTCTCAGTAGATACACCATTGACTGGTTGCCTACTTAGGCAAGCTTCTGGACAGAAATTATCATGTTTAAATAATCACAGTGAAGGAGAATGCTGTTGCTTTGTGAACCTCCACTCTTCAAATATTTTTGAACACTGTTATTCTGTAGACTTTTCTAAGTATTCCACCTGCAAATTTCACTAAAAAATCAGTATCTGTTAAAAAAACTTCACCTGTGATCATGGAAGAAAGAGTTTTCTTCAGAATTTTGGCATCTTGACAGCAAAAAACCTAATTTGCTCTTCTTTGGTTCCTTCAAGCACAGATTTGGCACAGATTTATTACCCTGTGACTTCCATCCTCTTTCACAGCTCTTACTTGGTTTCAAAAGCCTTTTGACCAGACTTTCAAAGTCCATGGAAAATTTCTCTTGCTGATGGTTTAATATAATAAGGGTTGTTGTGTCAGGTGTCTTGTGCTGTAAGAAATTTCAAGGTTGAAAGAATTTTTACTTCCTTTAGGTACTTAAATTTTTTTATTTATAGACTGGTAAATACTCAGAATTCAAAGAAATTTTTAGAAGAGATATATATAAACTGATAGCTATGTTTTTAATAAGCATTTCACAAAAATTTAACAATTCTAATTAATACTACTGTCCATGCATTTCACACTCTGAAGTACTTTCAATAAATATTAAAAAGTGAAAAATTATTAAAGGAATCAATCTTTCGAAGATTTCATTTACAACTGCATAACATTTCTTGTGCAATTTGGCAGTACTGTGTAGATTATATAGCATTTCAGGTTTACTGAAGTGGCGTTCAAATAATTTCAGTCAAATCCATATTCTGCTACATAATATAGGGAAAAGAAATTTAAAGAAGAATTACAACTTCTCTTTTCTTCTTCCTCAGAAATTTGTGGATTTTTGTCTCTAAGTTTACAGAATTTGATGCCAGAAAGCTACACAAGCTGTATAAACATGCAATCAAAAAACGTCAAGAGTCTCAGGTAGTATTTTCACATCCTTTTGAAATACACAAACATATATTTTAATTATTATAACTTTTATAATAACTTTAGATATAGAGGATTATAAAGAACATGGAAATACACTTCAAGTTAGTATTTGTGTTTGCAGTATAGTAGTCTCTTTTGATAGGGTATTTTTCTAATGTATTCAAATGAACTTTGGGTTTTACCAGTAAGTACATTTACCAATGTACTTGTCTTTTTTAGCAACACAGCGATCAGAATATTAGTGGTCATGTGAATACACATGTAATTAGAAATCCAGGTAAGAAACTTTCATGTATATTCTTGTGTTAAATACCTTAAGTATTCATGTTTATTTCATTTCACATGTCTTCTGGGTCTGATTTCCACACGGTTAAGTACTACAGTGATAGACTAATTTGAAAAGCTTCACTTATTTGCTAGTGAAATCCAGCAGAGTGCAGAGGGAAGCTGGTACTTACCAGGTTATTTGAGCATCCTTTAAAAAAACCCAATTTTTATGTTAAATTTTGGAGAGGGCAAGAGGTCTACTTAAAAGCTATAAACTTCTCAGAAATTCTGAAACTGTTTGTAGCTGTTGCAGTATCACTGCGATAAAAGAAAGCAGTTTATTAGTCAGTCACAGTCTGACAGGGGCTGTCAAAGTCGTTAGTTACAGGGGCTGTCTTTTATTGTTGTCAATAACACTGATTTTTTCCCCACATGTTCTCACACCTGCCTTTTTGTGTGTAGTGCTTTATTTAATGTTGTGTTACTAAACTTCCAAGTATATTGTCATGGACTTAAAATCAACAATCATGAATTTTAGGAATACCACTGAAACCTTTTGCTAAGAAGGTGTTTCTTTAAAACTGTTACTCATATTAAGTCTATCCCTTCTGGGAGAGGAAGTTGCTGCTATTCTGTCTAAAATTGTTCTACTGAAGGTACCCTCTATTCACTGCCCATTTGGATACTCAGCTTCATAGAATGAATGGAGAGGTTGAGAAGTTCAGTTTCCAAGTCCTGTGCATCTCCATTCTAGCTTGTTTTCCTCTTAAATCTGAAATTTTCTTCTGTTCACTGGCATGAGTGCCTTTGATTTTCAGCTATTTAGATCTTGTTTCTTTTAAATTTTGTCCATTTCATACTGGTTTACAGCTGACAGGTAGAAGTGCTGTTTGAATTAGGTGAAGTAAAAATGTTATGGTACTTCCTTTTAACCTCTGCTTTATAAAACAGATGTGGACAGACTGAAGGAGAATACAAACCATGATGACAGTAGCAGGGACAGCTATTCCTCTGATAGACATGTGTCACAATACCACGATCATCATAAGGACAGGCATCAAGGAGATGCTTACAAGAAAAATGACTCCAGGAAAAGGCCCTATTCAGCCTTCAGCAATGGAAAAGATCACAGAGACTGGGATCACTACAAACAAGACAGCAGGTGAGTTTCTTGAGCAATTTTGAAATCTGGTCAGAATTCCCTTTGTGTTTTTGTAGTTATGCTTGTAGCAAGCACCAAACAATCTTTTCTGAATAACACAAAATTGCAACAATGATCTTTCTCTAATGCAGTTCTGTCAATTTTACATAATCGTAGCTCTTGATGTGTTACCAGTAACTCTAATACAAATAAGTTCTTATTTTTTAGATACTACAGTGATAGTAAACATAGGAAGTTAGATGACTACAGGAGCAGAGACCACAGGTCAAGCCTAGAAGGGAGTCTAAAAGACGGCCGGGTTCATTTGGATCACCGTTCCCATTCAGACCACAGGATACATTCAGATCACCGTTCCTCTTCCGAGTACAGCCATCATAAATCTCCCAGAGATTATAGGTACCACTCAGACTGGCAAATGGACCACAGAGCTTCAGGTAGTGGCCCAAGGTCACCACTGGATCAGAGGTCTCCTTATGGTTCAAGATCTCCCCTAGATCACAGATCTCCATTTGAACATTCATCAGATCACAAAAGTACACCTGAACATACATGGAGTAGCCGGAAAACATAACAAAGACTGATATTTTCTGGACCTTCTTTTAGCCATATACAGTAAATTAACACAGTAATTGCCTTACATGACTTGAAAGATACAGACGGGATATTCTATCAGTAGCAGTATTGTTACTTCTTTCCAGGATGCAAGGTCTGTTATCCCAACAGAAGAAAAATATTTTTGTATTTAAAGTTTATGCTGCACTGTGCTGCAAATGCTGTGGCACTTTTTTTTAAGAAATGGAAGATGTTTACTTTTACAGGGACCTCAACACTGCCCATTTCAGACTGGATCTTAGTATAACACTCTTCATGTCAAAGTGGTTTGAGGCTGATAATGTTTTAAGTTATGTTTGTAAATGAACTTTTAAACACTGACCTGTGCTCATATTTCAGGAGGGAATGGGGAGAATATTTTTTTTTAGTAAAGAATTCTCAAGGACTTTGTTCACTTTCCAAAGCTACTTGTTTACATTGTACACTGCGACCACCTTGCCGCTTTTCATCACAAGCTTGAATATTTAAATTCTGTACCTATAACTGTAAAATAGCCAGGATTTCTCCTGTTTGTGATCAGTTACAATGCCTTTTTACAAAACAAACAAACCGAAACACAAACAAATGGCTGTAAATTGTTGTAAATTTATTAAATGAGCTTTTTCCCCCTTCAGGCTTTTTTTGACTGTTCCTTTCCCTCCCAACTCAGGACTTCTTGTCACAGTTATGAAACTCAGTGTACGTACATGTTTCAGTAAAAGATTTTGATGGAGTCACTGTTCAGAATGTAAAAATGGGGAAAGGGAACTTCATTGCATTTAGTGCTCCCTTTTTTGATACTTTAGATACATGTTTTGGTTTGTGNAATAATGTCAAATGTGCTATGCAGGTAGTTAATATTTTAGAAGATTTGAATTATGACTTTATTGACAGAATTGTTACAATGCACACTGATTGTACATAGATAACTTCTATCTGACAAATTAAATTTAAACTAAAAGGACATGTGGGTCTTGTAGTTTTCTGCTGTTTTTTTCTATACTGTGTTACTTCTCCCCAGGTTTACCATAAAAACATTAAAAGTACTGAATTTTAATCCTGGTGATAAATAGAGAAGGTACCTAGCTTGGCATCAGGTGGCAGGAGCTGCATCTGCTGCTACAGTTTTTCTCTGCTCCTGCAATATGGAGTATTTTTTCCAATTAAGCAGGTTTATGTGGAAGCATTTCCATAGAACCACAATCTGTCCACAGAGTATGTCTAAGGATCTTACTATAGGGACAGTTGCTGCACATTAAATAGTTGCTGCTCATTTAATGTAGGCTGGGACTTGGTTAATTAATGCTGCTTCATTTCTTAACTTTTAATCTTGACAGGAGCTGAGAGGTTTGAGTGGTTCTGCTTTCAAGCTTGATTGTTGAATAGTGTTTAGGCAGCAGAGTCTGATAAGGTTGTTCATGTGTACCATGCACATTCCACTTCCAAGGGTGGAAATCTAGAATTCGGAGCATCTCCAGCCACGGACACAATTCTTCCTGGTTGGGAAGCACACAGTTGCATCCTAGAGCATAGACAGGACATTCCCACAGAGCCTGGTTCTCCATCAATGTGGCTGTGATACATTTTCAGGTACCTCAGGTCTCTGAAATACTTGATGGCTTTGATGATGTTGATCTTTGGGAATTAGTCTCCTTATGCTTTGTAACTATACTTTTACTCAGTCATATTTACAAATACACAGATCACATTTGCAATAGTTTAATTTTTTCCCCTCTGGCTCCCATTACGTTTTAAGTATTTAAAGTTTTATGATGGAAATTATCTTCATTGCTTGGTAATGCCTGTTATGCTGTATCTTATTTTTCAATCTCATATCCTCTGCAAATGATCCATTTATCATTCAGTCTAAATGTAGGTTTGATCCTTCTTTTGCTTATTTTTAATGAAAAGTCTTCAAGGAGTGTGTCCAGTTCTGAAGCATCTATCAGATACTAATGTTGCCTGTCTGTCAAAGATTTTGGGAAGTAATAATTCTGAGGACTGCAAGAGAAGTCCTCATGGGGCTACTGATAAAGGCTTAGGCATTTCGTCTACCATGCATGGAAGTCTAAGACTTCCATCTTAATCCTGTTACGTATTTCTAGTCTACCATTCCCAGTACTACCCAAAAAGAGTAGACTGTTGTTAAGTATGAAAAAGCAGATTAAAATCCGTACTACTGCTCTTAAAGTTTTAGGGACAGAGAAATCCATATTCTGGTTGCTGTTAGTTGTCAAGGGTGATGATGTGATCATCATTTACCTGATCACAGTTGCCCTGTGTTTTCCCCCATTTTGATCCTCCATGCACATGTTGTGGTGTCTGAGCAGCATTCAGACAGTTGCTGGTTTCTAAGAGTTTTTCATCACAATCAATAGGACTTGCAAAAGACTCAGGCACCACTCACTGAAGGATTGGTAGTTCCTGTGGAGTTAACGTGACACTCCTATGAAAGGAGTGTGCCCTGACCTCCCTTTGAGACACTGACTCCCTAGGATAAGTGTCTTTGATGCCCTTTTGAAGCTTGATTGGCTTGTTTTGTTCCTGTGTCATAGTTTGTCATACACAGACATATCTTGTCAGTTTCACAGCCCTAATTGTGTAGCTGCAGGGCTCCACTTAAAATATAAAATCCCAGGGAAGTACTCTGGTAGCAAAGCAGTTTTATGGAGCTGTTTCCATCTCCAATGTTACGCCTAGTGTTGTGTTTCAGTACAATAGCTCTTTTTGGTAGGAAATTACCTCATCATTACTTAGGAATTACACAGAAATCAATGTAGACAATTTCTTGTTTCTGTTAGGGAGTAGTAAATAATGTTAAAATAGTAATACCTGGTATGAGTTATCCATTTGTACCAAACGAGGTTTGTTTTACTGAACTCTGTTGGGACAGGTGTGTGCTGGCACTTTATGTCTTCATTCTTCCAACAAACTAGTGTGGCTGCACCTGAAATTTCAATTTTGTTCTTAAAATTTTATGCTGAGTCTTTTATTTGTGAAACAGTCCAGAAGGAGTAGCTAAGGAATACAGTTGTGTGGGATGCTGGTAGGAGCAGAATGAAGAGAAAGTTTGTGGGATTAGTTGTTTGTTTCTTAAGCCTTTTATTTTCCTCTCTATTCCATTTACCTGTCTTAAGATACAAGTGGAGAACACCTGAGTAATGGTAAATACCTTCTGGTCCACCTGTCCTTAAACTCCCACGGTGTATTTGGATATGGCCAACACAAAACCAGTATTTCTAGCATGTATTTTCCAGGCCCATAGCCCTGCCAATTTATTGGTAATTATTTTATTTTTTGTATTTTTAAAGCTTTAAACAAGTGAAAAATTTGGCATAAAAGATGAAATTTAGTGATGATTGTTAATTTGCATAAAGATGTAAGAATTGCTGTTGTCCTGATTAAAAGAAAATAACTATTTCTGAACCTTGCATAACAAAATAATTCTGATTTTTAAATTATTTGTAGCATCTTCATAAACCTATTCAAAAACTACTCTTAAGACTGAGGCATTACCACAATTGATCCCATGTTTGCACTAACAAAAAGAAGGGCTTTGCTGGAAGGCTGACAGTCTCAGCTGTGTGTAGGATGCTTGTGAGGGAGTCAGGTGAGTGCCTGTTTCTTGTATGCCAAATAGGTGACTGTGAAGGAAATGGTGACCCATGGTACTGCAAGTCCCTCTGATGCCTGCTATGTAAACTTGAAGTGTCCAAATCCAGTCTGGTACTGAGTGCACCTAGTTTTATACCCCAAATTCCCACCCCACAACTTCACCCTCAGTGTTTCTTGAAGACTTTGGAAGTCACTGCTGCAAGACTTCTGAGACGTTTTGATGTATAAACTTTAGATCTATATTGAGTTCAAGCACTAAGGCTGAAGCCTGAATAACACACTTGAACATTACATATTATTTATTTGACACAGGTTTTTTCATCAGGCAAGTCTGTCTTTGAAAATAAACACACAAATCATGGCAGAAAATCATGTGACACTGATCACATGAGAGAAAATAATCAGAGCTTTTATTACTGCAGTACTCTTAGAACCTCCACTGTGTTTTATTTACCACAGAGCTAGTATTTGCTGCAGTAAATGAAGCATTTGGAAAGTAATCTCACTCATCACTTAAAATTATCTACTGGATTTGGGTTTCCCTAATTCTAGCATTGATAAGTTGTCACCTGTATTATATAGACCAAATGACACTTTGACATTCTTTTTAATTGCTAAGGAGCACAGCAAATTTCAAAGCTCTGATTTGTGTAAGCGTACTAGATCATCATTCTTTTCCAGTCTTGGAACTGTGAAATGTAGTCAATGACTGAGCAACACATATGTCTTAGTTTGAAAGACAGGTGTCTGCTAGGGAAGGCAGGAGCCTTGAAATGGAGAATGTAAACAGCCTCCCTCCGAATTATTATAATTTTGAAATTAAGGGGCTCTTGGGCAAATATATGAGGATAGGAATAACAGTTCTTTACTAGTATGTGTAACAAGGCACACAAACAACAAACAGACCCAGGAACCCCATGACAGCCTTCTCGGCTGTTATAGGTAATAAATTATAAAGCCGAATTGATAATCAAAAAAATAGGTTTTTATTTCGTGACTGAGATTCGGTCTCCGATAGCCACAATCAAAGGGACAGCGTTGAGCCCAGGATTGGCGCTGGGTGAACACTGATCCGAACTCTACTGCTTCTGATCCCCCCTGTTGACGAATGTCGTCTCTGTCTGGTTAGTTTTTATACAATTTTTTTCACCTGGGGCAGAGTTTCTCCTTTTTGTCGCTTCACATATTCATGTGGTCTCCTTTTTTCTGTGCTGGGCTGGACAAAGCTGTTTCTCGGAAGCGATGAATGCTGATCGTGGAGTTACGGGAACCTGGTATTGGAATGCACGCTCCTGACGACTCTGTTATCTTGGTCTGTTATCTTGGTCGTAAATACTTCTCGAGTATTCGTTTCTTGGGTGTCTCCTGGACTGTCCCGGGAAAGGGCCCATCTCCGCAGGGAGCCACGTCTTTTCGTTTGTTAATTAGGTCTTTCTCTCTGCTGCCATCTGTGGTTTCGCAATCTTTCCCTGGCTGCGGCTTGTGGTTTTAAAACTTAAAGAATTTTTCGTACAAGCGCAACTTATTTCATGTATATTTTATATAAGCACGAATTATTCCATAACATATATTACATCGGCCAAGACAGGAAGGGATGGAGGAGCAGCTTTGCTTCACTAAACCCTGAGGCAGTCAATTCTTGGTGCCCCTACAGGACTCTGAGGAGCACCAAGCTAGAAAACAGCAGGAATGAGCAAAAAAACCCTGGAGTGGTGGATGGGATATATCAGAAGCTCCGCGGCAGTAGCCGGAACTGCAGGACGTCCTGGCAGGGCAGAAGGGTGCAGGTTACACGATGGGGAAACCCAGAGCAGTACAGAAGAAACAGTGGGGACAGGGCAGCAGAAGGCTGGCTCTGAGCAGGGCAGGGAGAGGTGAAGTTCAGGATTCCCGGGACACACAAGCAGATGGTGATGGGTCCCTCAGGGCTGAACTCTAGCAGTGCCAGTGAATTCTCCCCACAATAAGTGACAGCCTGACCGTCCTCCTCTGATGCCAAAGAATAAGAGGGAGCAGCTGGCGCAGCCACTTTTACCTGCCTCTGTTCTTGAGGTGTCTCCATCTCTCCAAGAGAAACTCCCTGAGAAAAAAGTGCAGCCAGATGCCACACTGTTCTCCCGACTTCAGCTACTTCTTTTGTCTTTCTTAAGTACCCATAAGTATCCAGTAATTAGTTTCCTAGCAACTTACTGGAAAAATTCTATAAGTAAAAGAAAAGAGAAAGAAAACCAACCCCCAACAACATAAAACTACCATGGCACCAAGTATCCATAATAAAGCTGTTACAGGTCCACAGCCTTAAATGTCCTTTAGTCTTTTTTTCTGGAACTTACTGTTCCATCTCTTTTTGGTACTGCTTGCAAAGAAGCTGTTAATATGAGAGACAGCTTTCTAGTTTAAATTTTAACTAAATTTCACTTGTGAGTGTTATAGATGAGTAATGAGATGGCTCTCTCAATTAAAGGGTGAACATTATATGTATGTTAAGAGAAGTTTTGTAGATATATAGTTATCTACAATATGTCCTCTCCCCCCGGTACTGTTGTCATGGGATG